>JACCGJ010003084.1:0-117401 GCA_013407085.1 Atriophallophorus winterbourni
TTTTTATACAAATGCGCAATGTTTAGTCAACATTTAGCGAAATTGATTAATATCTGTGTAGACAATTTCCCTGATCTCATTGCTGTGACTGAAACTTGGTCTCAATCGAGTGAGACCGATAGTAAACTTTCTATGAATGTGGTGGAGTTGTAGGTGGTGTTTCGTTGTATTGTCACAAGCGACTAAATATAAACATCATCTCGGATAGTGATCTCTCACTCACTGACACGCTCTGGTGCTTACTTGACCAGGAATCTGGCGACAGCTGTACAATCTTGGCCATATGCCACTCACCAACACAACACAAATATATGCTAGTTGAAAGACTTCAGCAATTCAACGTTCGGCAACAAGCTAAAATGCTAATCATCGGGACTTTAAACTTTGGCGGCTATACTGCAGAGGCCAGCATCCAGCAAGCTCACTGTAGCACAAACTTCGCGAAGTATTCGAACTAGTACCGTTGTACAACTACGTCTTCAGCCATACACGAATAAAAGTAACAGATCGGCCATCTCTTCTGGACTTTGTTTTGACTCCAAACGCATTGGTTATCGAATCAATCACCTACGAGGCTCCATTGTGGCGAAGTGTGTCGTGCTCATGTTATATTAGGACTGCAGTGCTTTGAGACAGCGATGAGAAGAAGGTCATCCGTAAAGTTGACTTTTGGAGACTCTGAGAAGCACTCTGTGAACTAAAAGTGATTTCAGTTACTCAAATACACATTACAACTCATTGCTAAACTAACTTCAGATGCAAATCCAATCAAACTCTAGATTTATTCGGAACAAAGATGTCCGCAACTTCTGATTTACTGTTCGCAGTAGAACCAGAAAATGAATTTCACTGAAAAGAGGAGCCTGAGGGATTCATTATAATCTTGCTACTCTTGCATCTTGGTTTCAATTTTGTTACCCTGCTCCCCTGCATCTCGAAAATTATGGAGCGCATCCTAACTGAGTGTATCGTAGGTCACCGTGAAACTAAAGAACTTTTATCAGCAGCGCAACATGGGTTTCACGGAAACAGATGTTGTCACTTAAATTTACGTATCACACTGGATGATTAGACAACGTCTCTTGACCTTGGATACCCGTTCATGCCTGCTATATTGTTGCGTCAAAGGCATTCGATAAGGTCATTCACAGCGTGCTTCAGCTAAAGCTAGTGCAATATGGAATAGCAGGAAACTTATTATCGTGGATAATGGATTATCTGATCGATCGGCATGTGCGAGTCCGAATTGACGGCGTTCTATCAAAAAGAATCAGCGTCACAATCGGCGTCGCTCAAGAGTCAGTGCTCGGGCTTATCCTTTTGTTGTTTTACATAAATGATATTGCGCAAGTAGTACGATGCACGATGGTTCTTTTTCTGATGGCATAAATCCGATCGATTGTAGATTGTTTGATGCTGCAAGAACATTTGGATGCCCTGCATCACTGGTCTCAACTAAATCAGATGCCTTTAAACGTATGTAACTGTAAAATGTTACAACTTGGACGACAATACAAACATACATATAATCTTAGTCATGAAAACTTGACTTGGACCAGCGCTGATAAATATATCGGCATCTGGATTACTAATAACCTGAAGCCAAATAGTCATTGCGAGATAATCTTCAACAGTGCAAGCGGTATCTAGGGAATGGTGAGAAGGATATTTTGCCGGTTATCTGCTAAAACCCTCCCACCATTGTATTTACTTACATCCATTCAACGATAGAACATATGATCCTAGTTTGAGAACCGTGGCTGCGTAAAGACATTGAATTGTTGGGTAAAATTTACCACTGAGCGTCGAAGCAAGTTGATGGGGTGCAGCGCATCCCATACCAAGAGCGTATGGCCACCTTTGAGTTGACCGATTTTATACAAATTAGAGAAAGGAGCGACATGATCCTAACACATAAAACACTGCGATGAAAAATCAGCCTCTCCGCGATATGATAAAAGTTAGTACTCTTAAGAATACACGGAATCATTCAAGTTCTCTCGTTATACCGAAATCAAGACTCGATTATACATGTCTTATCATCTTGGTGCGTAATTGCTATCATAAAATATTGTGAACGCTACTACGATCCGTGATCTCAAATCGAAACTTGATACTTATATCAAACAGCACTCAAATATCGGCACTGTATATTGACCCCATATGACCCCACACAAATCAAACACCTCGATAGAATTTTGATTGCATCCTCTGTATTTGTTATAGATGTCATCCAATGCTACATTTTAAGCGATCGCTTTTTTCATGATACAATTTTGATACCTGATTCAAATTCAAATTCAAAGTAATTCAAAGTTTTAATGGTCCAAAAAGTAAATACTTTACATTAACCACAGATTAAAAATATAGGGAATTCATAAAAACAGCACAAATGTTTTATACACATGGAAAGTCAGCATGTGTATTCAGGTGCAAGGTTGGGTTTGGTCAACATATACTTGTCAAGTTCAGCCTTGAACATGTTCAGGCTTGTTGCGCAAATGTTATGTGGGGGCAGGGAGTTCCATAGAAAACAGACTCTGACAGCAAAGAAAAACCTTCGACAATTTGATCTGGATTGTGGAATAATTAACTTGTATCCATGCGATCTGCTACCACGTGCTTCTTGCCGATGAAACAGGTGTTCAAGTGGGTGATCCACTGTATGCAGAATGTTGAAAAGCAGGATCAAGTCACCCCTGAGACGACGGTACGAAAAGTCAAAGAGGTTTAGTGTTGCAATCCGCTCCTCGTATGGCCTGTTTTATAGCCCGGTCACCAGTTTTGTAGCGCGGTGGTATACCCGTTGCAGCAAGGTCATGTCCTTTTGTAACCATGGGAACCATGCTTGAACAGCATACTCCATTGTTGGTCTGATATAGGTGTTAATTATACGTGGGAGTATCTGCTTTGAGAAACGACCAAAGATCCTTCTGAGTAATGCTAAGATTTGGCAGGACTTTTTGTATACAACAGAACAGTGCCGTGAAGACTTCAGGTTACTGCTAATCCACACGCCCAGGTCTTTCTCTTCAGTAACCCATGAAAGTTGCTGAGATCCCAGAAAGTATGTGAATTCGAATGATTTACCGACGTTCAACATTTTACATTTTTGGATGTTGAATGGTAAGCAGTTCCGCAAGGACCAATTATGAAGTGCTTCGAGATCTTTTTGGAGAATTTGGCAATCTTCTATAGTGCGTATGGTAGTCCAGACTTTGATGTCATCCGCAAATAAAATGATTTTGCTGCGTACGATTTCGGGTATATCATTCGCGTGCACGAGGAAGAGTATTGGCCCCAAGTCCCAGCCTTGAGGCACGCCACTTGTAACTTCTTCTCGAGTTTCACCAGACTGATTTTGGTAAACTAAATTTGTTAGTCGAAGTACATTTTCTTCATTTAACACAGAGTATTTACATATTTTTTCCTGAAACTAGTCAGTAGAAGCAAATTGTCCGAAAAAAATTCATTGTAGTTTCCAGTAGAAAAAGTATGAAAACCATCCATAAGATGTACCTACGAAAATGAAATTTCACCGTTTAATGCATGTCATTGTAAACACTATCTAAACCCAAAATGTGAATGGTCGATTGCTAGGATGGTCGAACGTATTAAATGTTTAGTTTATCATTCGCCACAGAGTCGGCTAACTTCACTTATCGAAATGTAAGTTGCTGCAGAATCCTCTACATATGTCTGATAACTACTTGTCGAATTATTATTGTCATTCGATGAAGCACAGGCTAAAGTTATATGGCGATCATCACAGGGATGCTTGACTTGCACCAGCAAGCAACAATACTAATTATGGGTGATTTTAACCTGCCTTCCCTTTATCTCAAAGACGTTTACTCATCACAAACTCTAGAATACCGATTTAGAGAGGTACTATATTCAGTCCCTTTATACAACCATGTTCACGTATGCACTCAGCGATAGGTTCTGCCCGCCCTTCCGTCTTGGATTTGGTGTTAACATCGGGAGAACAATATGTTGAAGCTATCGGATTTCAGACACCGCTGCGTCTTAGTGACCATTCACTGCGTGATTTCGATTGTTTGCAGTACTCTAAATGGGGTGGTTCGTAGTGTAGATAAATTGGCCCCAAGTAAATCTGTCGTGCAGATTCAGCATTGGCGGACGGACCACATTAGCCCTGTCTCGTAAATTTTCTGAAACTGAAGATCGACGAGAACTAGCCGATCGTTCCTAAAAGATCCGAACATGAAATTAGTTTTCTTGTCCGCAGCAGAACAGCAGCTGAAGCAAGCAGCGTGGATGCAGCATAAAGACAAGAATACTTCTACATCTTGACAAAATTTTCGTATGTTACGCAACAAAATTACTTCACTTATCCGATAGGTAAAAGAAGCGCACCAATTGATGCTGCTGTCAAAAATGGAACGCAATAAATTTCCCAAACTAAATGTAAGAAAATCCCCAGATGCGGAAGCATCACACCGAATGTGACCAGGTTCTGTCATCGTTAGCTTTGTAAACCGCTTTCCAGCCTGTTTAACTATTCGTTGCCTAAGGGAGTGGTAGCGAAAGATTGAAAGTACAGCGTGATAACACCTATATTCAACGGCGGCTGCCGATCTGACGCTGCAAATAATCGTCCCGCCACACTAATATCTGTTATTGGTAAGGTCATGGAACGAATAGAATAGAAATAATGGTTGCACACTTTGAATTGCGTAATTTGGATTCGCCAGGGCAACATGTATTTTAATATCATTGCATTTGTCTTACAAATCTTCTCATTTCGTTGGACGACTGGACGAAGGAGTTTGATAGCATTTCTGGCATTCACGTCTTTTACTTAAACAGAAAGAAGGGCTTAGTCCGTTTTAACGGTTTCAGTTCAGAAGCCATTAAAATTCACCGAGGCGTCAAACAAAGATGTGTTCTTGCTCCCACGCTGTTCGGCATTATCATTGCTATGCTTTTTAATCACGATTTCAGGACGATAACAGAAGGCTTTTACCTACGCACGGGAAGTGATGGCAAGCTTTCAAACCTAAACCGGTTAAGAGCACAAACCAAGGCCCGGGATGTGCTATCTGTGACCTGCTGTTTGCTGACGATGCATCCATTATCGCTCATTCCGAAGAACACATCCGGTCGCTAATGGAATGTTTTTCGTCTGCATGCAAAGAATTTGGCCCAACAATCATCATGAGCAAGAACAAAGTCCATTTTTAAGGGATTGTATCGCCTTCAATCATCACTGATGGAAACTGTCATCTTGAACCAGTACATTATTTCACATATCTTGGATCAACCATTGCAGTTAGCCTCTCGCCAGATACGACTGTGGATATGGTGATTGGCTAGTCACTTTGTCTCGATTAAACCCTTGTGTATGGGGAAATCGCAAGTTAACAGTGATGACAAAGATGATTGTATACAGCGCATGCGTACTAAATGCCTAACTGTAAGGCAGTGAAACATGAATCATCAACGAAACAAACAAATGAATGCTGAATACTTTCCAGTTATGAAGCATCCGCCGTATCTTGAACTTATCGCGTTTGCTAAAGTGCTGCAGTGGACCCAAAAATAGTCTAGCACTACACACAAATGGCAAAATGGAAAGAACTCACTAAAAGACCAAAGGAACAAATGTCCAAATAAAGATCCGTGAAGTCCAACGGTAGGGAGTTGTGACTGCCGTTTTAGGTATGTCTTCCTCGGCTACCGGGATGTGGTAATAAGCACGAACTAGATCAAGCTTACTAAGGATCATTTTGGCACAAAGAATCGAAGAAAAATCTTGTATATGTGGCACTGGATATCTTTCTGGGACTGTTTGATTGTTAAGATCACGGTAGTCGCCACATGGCCCACAGGCATCTGAAGTCGTCTTGGGAACCATATGAAGTGGTGACGACCAGGAGCTGGAAGAAGGACGGATGATCCCGAGCTCTAGCATGTGCTCAAATTTGGCTCTTGCGATCTTGAGTTTGGACAGGTGAAGTCGCCTAGGTCTGAAGGAGACTGGTGGTCCGCTAGTGACAATGTGATGTTTCACGGAGTGGGTCACTTTGTCTGTCGGTCGTGGGGGCTGGATGGGAATCCATAAAGTATAGCACTAAAAGTCGAAGTTTCTGGAGTGACAGCTTTGATACATGACACCTGTGAAGAGGTTGTCGTATCTAATAATCTACGCTGTTCTACTTTGACAGTTAGACCAAAGTGAGACAGAAAATCGATACCGATTATTTGGCAAATAACCTCCGCGATGAGAAACACCCAGGGAAAACTGCGTCTTAGTCCTAAGTTGCGGGTTATCAGGCGTTGTCCGTAAGTGTTAATACGAATGCCATTTGCTGCCTGAAGAGTGTAAAACGACGGTTTAAAGGTGCTGGATGTGGAGGTATGACGCTAATTTCAGCGCCAGTATCGACTAGGAAACACAGGCCACTCGCTTTGTCTGTAATAAAGAATCGGCGATTCGGGTTTGGTGGGCTGGCAACAGTCGTTATCGTTACTAGCTGGCCCGTGATTTTGACGGTTTTTGAACAAGGGGAGTTGCACTTTGAGGCTTTATCCCCATATCGTTTGTGATACCAACATATGCACGGATGTCTTGGAGATCTAGACTTAGATCTTGAGCGAGGTCGGTTGCGAGATTTCGATAAAAGTGAATTTATCCCGAGGGTAATTGGGCCACTTGTTCTTTCAACTCTGTACAAGAACATTGAGGGGTGCTGTGTGCAGAAACTTCCGTAATTTGGTCAGACTTTTTAGCTTCAATAATCTTATCCGCTGCTTGCGCTAGCTCGTCTAGTGGCACGTAGGTATTCAAACCCGCTAGAACTTGGCGTGTGTCAGATGGAAGATTCTTTAACCACAACTGTTTAAAAATACCTTCGTCCATTTTTGTACCGCCATGTAGGTCTTTAATATGGCGAATTAATTGAGAGGGTTTTCTATCGCCAAGCTGCATCTGTGAGAATAGGGTGTCGAGCTTTTGCTGCTCAGAGATACCAAGTCGTTCTATCAGTGCGGATTTCAACTATTCGTAAGGATCATCCTCGGGCATGGCATGAATTAAGTCAATGAGTTCTTCAGCTACCTCTTTACTTAAAGAGGAATCGCTCATGATGGGGTGTTAAGTGAGTATTCCAAAAAATAAGCCAAACCTTTACAAATACGAAGTTATCGTAAATGAAAAAAGTAGTTTGTAGGAGTAGACGGGCTCACCAATTATGTAGTGGACCAAAAAATAGTCTAGCACCACACATAAAATCGCACACAAAATGGAAATAACTCACTTAAAGACCAAGGGAGCAACTGTCCAAATAAAGATCCGTGATGTCCAACGGTAGCAAAGTGATCCACACAGGAAAAGTGCAAGAGATGATGGAATCCAAGGTGCGGAAAGCGCTTAAATTTTGGAGGATCCGTTAATCACAATTCCGGCACGCGGCGACCCACGCAAACTCCGCAACAAAGTCTGAGTTCCAAATTTTATTAACCGCCAAAAACTATATTGTACAAGCATTAATACAGGGGAAGTATACATGGCTAAAAAACGAATAACTATACAAGGTCAAAATTGTATGTACGAAATACGAAGTTACAAGGACGGTCCCAAGCCCGTCTGAGAAAGGAGGAGGGTTGGGCTTAGGGCTAGCAACCCTATCCCGTAAAAGCTACATTGCTACGGAAACGATGACAACAGATCCGAAAATTCTACTCAACAATGGCTACAGGAGTGACGCGAACCTTACAAAAGGTCCCATGACGGATGGAGATGAAAGCCGAAAGGAAGTTTCCACCCCGATGGCCGATCTCCTTGCGCCGAAAAGAACGATAAGACTTGGTTGCTGGAACGTTCGAACGCTGTATCAAGCTGGCAAGCTGGCTCAAGCCATACATGAGCTCAACAGGTATGATCTGAGTATACTTGGAATGTCCGAGGTGAGATAGACCGGCTCTGGTCAGCGAAAGCTAGATAGCGGTGAGACTATTATCTGGTCAGGAAGGCAAGATAACCTCCATCACGGTGGAGTCGCTCTGCTTGCAAGCAGAAAGACCAGCAGCACGATCATGCAATGGAAGTGTGTAAACGAGCGACTCCTATATGCCAGACTAAACTCGAGATTTTGCAAACTCTCGATTGTGGTAGCGTACGCTCCAACAGAAGATGCAGTCCAAGAGGAGAAAGACAGGTTTTACGAAGCCATGCAATCAGTCTTGAGGGTCATCCCGAAGCACGACCTACTGGTGGTAATGGGAGATTTTAACGCTAGAACAGGAACTGTAAATACAGGCAGAGAGCGTACCATGGGAGTGCATGGTGTTGGCCTACAGAATGATAATGGGAGAGGCTACTTGACTTCTGCGAAGAGAACGATCTTGTCGTTGGAGGCACCCTATTCCCCCACAAAAACATCCATAAAATAACCTGGTCTTCTCCGGACGGCAGAACAGAAAGTCAGATTGATCACATGATGATAAATGGTAAATGGAGGCGCTCGTTACAAGATGTGAGGGTTATGCGTGGTGCCGATATTGGTAGCGACCATTTCCTGGTTGTGGGAAAGATTTGTTTGAAACTGAGAAGGGCAAATATCGGAATTCAGCGCAGCCCACGGTTGAATGTGAATAAGCTGAGCGATGAGGCCACGAGGAAAGCTTTTGGCAACATACTGAGAGAGGAAATCAGCGCCCGGCCCAAGGATTCAATGACGATTGATGTTTTCAACCGCACACTAAAGGCAGTCGGAGAAAAAGTCCTCGGGTACAGACAGAGGGGCAAAGCTTCGTGGATCTCGCCGAAAACCTGGCAACTCATAGAAGAGAGAAAATATATAAAGAAACGCATGCTGAGCAAGAATCCGTCTATTGAAAGGAATGCAATCACTGAAGAGTATAGAATGAAAGATAAAGAGGTTAAAAAATCAGCGAGGAAGGACAAGAGACGGTATGTGGAAAACCTGACACAGCAAGCAGAAGAGGCGTGCCGAATGAATGATTTGAGAACGTTATATCAGATTAATCGAAAGCTCTGCAATCGTAGTCAGGCAAGCAATCTAACAAGTGAGGACCCAAGGTGGAGATGTGATAACTGATGCGAAAGAAGTGTTAGCCAGATGGCGAGAACATTTCGAGCTCATTCTAAACCGCCCACCGCCTCAAACCAACGTCGATATACCTGAGGCAGCTACAGACCTTGACGTCAACACAGACCCCATCAGCCTCCAAGAGGTGCAATTTGCTATCCAGAGGTTGAAAAATGGGAAGGCACCAGGTGACGATGGAGTGTATGCCGAACTGCTCAAGGCGGAAACCGAAGAGACACCGAAAGTTTTGCGAGACCTATTCCAGAACATCTGGGATACTGAGCAGATACCGGACGCCTGGCGTTCGGGTACTATAATCAAACTTCCGAAGAAAGGTGACTTGAGCTACTGCACCAATTGGCGAGGTATTACGCTTCTATCAGTCACGAGCAAAGTATTCTGCCGCATCATTCTCCGACGTGTCTCCAATGCAGTTGAATCCATTTTACGACAAGAGCAAGCCGGGTTCAGGAAAGGAAAATCTTGCATTGACCAAATCTTTGTCCTCCGTCAGATCCTGGAGCAGACACATGAATGGAATGCAGAGCTATGTGTGGCCTACATAGACTTTCAGAAGGCTTTCGATAGCGTTCACCGACCAGTGTTATGGAAAATCCTCCGTCATTACGGTATACCATCAAAGATAGTAAATCTCATAAAAGCCTTTTATGAGAAGTTTGAATGCCAAGTCGCTCACAATGGAATGCTCACTCAGAAGTTTGAGGTTCGTACGGGAGTGAGGCAAGGATGTATCCTCTCACCGATACTCTTCTCTCTAACAATAGACTGGATTATGAGACAGGTGACCGATGGCAGGGCAGCAGGCATTCCATGGACCCCAGCGGGACCGCTAGAAGACCTGGACTATGCGGATGATGTTGCCCTCTTGGCGTGCAAGATCAGTGACATCCAGAGCAAGAGCGATCGACTATCCGAAATTGGCAAGACGGTGGGTTTAGAAATTAACGCTGGCAAATCGGAGGTAATGCGGAAGAATGTTCCGGAGCAACCACCAGTGTTCGTGGACGGTCAACCGCTCAGTGAGGTTACAGATACAGTCTACCTTGGGAGCAAACTGACTGTAAATGGTGACTGTGAAGATGAGGTCAGGAGAAGGATCGGAAGGCGAACCAAGCATTCTGCATGCTGAATTCCATTTGGAAATCCTCCGCTCTCAGCATTAACACGAAGATCAGACTCTTCAAGAGCAACGTTCTGAGTGTGTTGCTGTATGCATCGGAATGCTGGAAGACGACTACTGCCATTGAGCGCAGAATGAACGTGTTTCAAACTAAGTGCTTGAGAAGGATTCTTCGAATTTTTTGGCCACACACCATTTCGAATGAAGAGCTCCTGAGAAAAACTGGTCTGGAGGTGGTATCTACCGTAGTCAAAAGACGACGGTGGAGATGGTTCGGTCATGTCTGCAGGATGGATCCCAGTTCGCATACGAAGGTAGCCATTCACTGGCGTCCGCAAGGTAAACGAAAAAGGGGACGGCCCAAGGAAACTTGGCGCAGAACGTTGGAACGCGAACTACATGCACAAGGATTCACGGTGCAGACGGCAACGGAAGCAGCGGCAGACCGGAACCACTGGCGTGAAGTTGTCTTCGCCTCATGTGCCACCCGGCACGGAGAGGACTGAGTGAGTGAGTGAGTTTGATCATTGAACATACGGCACTTGCGCTACTAATACGTTTGAAAAAGGAAAAATGAAAGCTCTTGACATTGATCCTACTAGTTAGGAAGGAATTGCACTTGACCGCTTACTTTGAGGGCTTTGTGTAAAGCGTCGTCTGCAAGCAGGGAAGGAGCGGATACAACTCTCGACTGCTAATTGTATATCACATCGTCAGCGCACAACAAATCGAGCGCTGAGTAGAGATTGTTCATCCCGCATTGGACTGTCTAGTCATTCGAAAAGTTGTAAAGCATGTACACATGTGCTTATGATGTACATACATGCAGCCAACCAAACAATATATTTTTATTTTCATTTTCGATAATTTTATTCAAATCATTATGTTTTCATGTTTGTACTGTGCAATTCACTTTTCAGTTGAGGAAACTGACGCTGATTCTCAACCACTGCGTATGTTTTTATCCTTTACACTTATTAAGCTCACATATGAAGATTTGCGTGCTTATAAAATAATTTTCGATAATCTATGCGCTCATATAAGAATATAAGCTTCTTCTAACATCTTTGTCATTAACCTGGTCGGCAATTGAACTTATCACACTAGATTTCGAAATGAAGAAATTTTTTGAATACTTTATTCCTTCTGTCAAATTTCATTGTAAATTTGAATGAGATAATCAAATTAACTATATCGATATTTTGCATTTGATACTTTTCTTTTGACTTATTATTTTTCTGAACATTTAATATTACAAAAACCGCATTTGCAATATCCAATATCACGTTCACATCTGAAGTTAAAATAAGCAAATATTGCCCACCAAATACTTTTATAAAGCTATGAGATCATTCAATCATTCAGTCAGTCAGTCCTCTCCGTGCCGGGTGGCACATGAGGCGAAGACAACTTCACGCCAGTGGTTCAGTTGCCGTCTACACCGTGAATCCTTGTGCATGTAGTTCGCGTTCCAACGTTCTGCGCCAAGTTTCCTTGGGCCGTCCCTTTTTTCGTTTACCTTGTGGATGCCAGTGCATGGCTACTTTCGTATGCGAACTGGGATCCATCCTGCAGACATGACCGAACCACGGATCTGTTGTCATCATTTCCGTAGAAATGTAGGTTTTACGGGATAGGGTTGCTAGCCCAACCCTCCTCCTTTCTCAGATGGGCTTGGGACCGTCCTTGGCGGAGTTAAGCTATGAGATCGACACCGAATATTATTTCACTCACATTCCCGACTTGATTTCCATAGAAAATGTATATTTTACTCAATAATCTACTCCGCACTTTTGCTGTTGCTCACTATTTACTTTTCGTGTTCGAGCTGAACATCCAACAGAGAAAAAAATGGCTAAACGTACATTGATTTGCTTTTGTGCTAGCTTTATGGATTAGCAAACTTGCTTGGTGCATCTGATGACGCAATCGAGCGAGTATCGATTAAAGCCGATATAGTTAGAGATTATTATTCATCCAGTCTCTCACTCAAATATGCAGTAAACTTCATGCAGACCCTGGTTAGTTGCTGCTTCGTTCACAATTAAAACCGGGTTGTTAGTTTCAACTCGATGGCGATTGTCGCCAGGATCGAGTATTTAATACAGCATTGATTGTAGTAATGATGGGTTCTTCTTAACAGAGATAGGAGATAATCTGTCACCTCACGCCATACTGTTAGCGTTAAATACTTGGCGAGCAAATTGGTGTACATGTACAAAAAGGAACAAAGCCAAAAGATTAAGACCTGTGATATATGAAGTAAAACAGTTAACGCAGGCAGAACCTGGCAGTTACAAGAAATATCACCAACCGAAAAATTTCAAATATGTCGCATTCGGTCATTCTTCAGGCGTGCAAGACAAAAATATCTTATTTTATCTAATAATCTTCATGTTATATTTCACCTGATGATTTAAATTGTTTAAAATTTAAATTACCTAATGAATACCTAGTTTTAAAAACATGACCTGGTTAGAGTTGTTGAATATCTTCGGTCAATGTCGACCATGATTTTTTCATGTTCCACAGCTTTTCGAATAGCTAAACAATCTCGTTCGGGAGGAGCATACTCTCCCACAGCGCTCGCAACGATAGGTTATAGGTTATGATAATGAGAAATTTAACGAAATTGAATTCAAATGTCTAAATCAATATACTTCTGATTTTGTATATCAATTAAATAGAATAATTTTATGACAAATACACTCCGCTATTTTTAAACTTACTCGATTATCATACACGTGGATTTGAATTTTCAGTTGAAGACCATCTCATTCGGGTGAACGATGACATCTTAGTCAAAACATGTAGGTTTTGATTTTTATTTCATCAGATTTGCGTTTCAGAGGTGAAGGCTGATTGATAGTATGACCATAGGTATATTGTGCTGTAATAAGCGTAGAGTTAATTTTGATCTGTGAATTATTATTCCGAGTTATTTGGAAGCAATTTGTTGTTATTATAGGTATGTAATAATGATTTTTTTCTCACTAAATGAGAGCAAATATGTGCGGATGTTTGTTGTTTAACCCCGAGAATAGCACTCCAATATTTCACATCATATTAAAATGCACTAAACAAAACAGGAAAATAAATAATGTTATGCCCACGTCATTGAAAAGACGTATTAGAAAACCTGATTTACCACACCACAACAAACTATGATTGCTTCCATTAACCGTACATAATGAAAGAGATCTACGAGAAATGTTGCTAAACGCATACATGCTACGAAGTAGCTTCGAATCACCCTGCCGTGTTTGCCCCGATATTCCATGGTGCGAGAGAAACAGCACAACCACTGATCGTGGAAACAATTCCTCCCTTAGACTTGTCTTACTCGGGATTCCAGAAATCATTGGCTCTAGCCACAACAAAACGCATTGGAGATTCCTCACTGTAATTATGAACATTTCCGAGGAAGTTGCGGTCGATCTCGGAAGTACACTGTCAAGGGTTCAGAGCCGCTGTAAGTGACCCTTCTTAACAGAGCCATGGCCGATAGACTAATATGAGAGATTTTACGTGTATCCATTGCGTTTTCACTATCAAACTTCCTTTACTGGTTAGAATCAATGGATGTATTATATAACTTAATTTGCATTTAAAATTTTCCTATGAAAAATGCACATTTGCATGGATTGCCATCTCACACTCCGCGACAGGTTTCACGCTGTTTGTACTCATCACTAGTATGATCAGGATCTGCGCGCACTTGAAACAGTGGAGGAATGGTAAACAAGTTGCGCTTGTATACCACTTTTGGATAAGATTGGCACGACAAAACTTTTCAATCACATGTGCTCAAACGCATGTATATAGGGTTTTAACCCCTGATCATGAACATGAACATGATTGAACAGGTTGGTCGTACCACCCCATTGAACAGTGGCATACCAGCGAAACTTGTTTTCCTATGAAAACGTTTAACCCAAGTAAACAATTTGTCTTCGCGAAAGCAAATTTCCGTCAATACTATCCAAAATAGATGGCCGACATTCTCAATGAAACATTAGTTTAAGCCACCATTAATGTTCTGAAGCTCGTCGTAGTAATCAGTGGTGATACGCAGGAAGGATAAATCTAGATTACCGATACAGTTTCTTCGAATCGCGAAATTTCCTTGAAAACTGAATTTTGTACATGAACATGTTGAGTGTTTTGAAACAAATCTAACTAATTGTGAAAATTTCACATTGTCATCATGTATCACACATTGCCGACTTGTTGCATGCTAAATTGGCAAGGGTATGCCCTATGGCGTTAACCTCTAAGGCAAACTTGGCGCAAAGAGGTGTTTGAAATAAATATTAAACATTTCCAAGAAAGAATATTTCAGTTAGACAAAGTTTGTTTCGGCGAACCATGATATTCATATAAAAATCACAGAGTGATTCTTATCCAAGGGTTCAAGACGCTCGAAATGACCAATGTATTATGGGGATCATATGTCCAGCACTTAAAAACTACTACCGGTGTCTGGCTGTTTGCCGTCATCAGGTGAGAACAGGAGCCTCAGGCTCAGTGAGCCTCGAAACAGTGGTAAAGTGGTAAACAGATTTATACTTGAATGACACTGTTAAACACTGTTTACCAGGGGACATGATGACCACAATACATTGGACTTTTATAAGCGCCTCAAGCGCTTGATCAGGTTTCACTTTGCGATTATTTATTTGAATATCGTGGTTCGTCGTACGAACAATATTTAAAAGTGGCATACAAGTATATCATTTTTACAAATTTATTACTGTTTCAACGCTAACTAAACTTGATCATACAGTCTCCACCTGATGATGGCAAACGGCCAGAAACCGGTGGTGGTGTGTAAGGGCTGGTGATGTGAGCACCACAATATAATAATTCAGTAGGATTGTAAGAATGAAATTGATAGAAAGTTATTCTCATTCTTTTGTTCCAGCATTGGAAATGTATCAACCAATCCCGTTTAAAGAAAGCACATATCCGGACCAACCGCCAAAGTTTTTAAAGCACTATGACGAACAAGTTTTAAAAGATGAAGTAAGTAGTTTTAAAAATTATGGTCCAAGAATAATTATATATATATATATATATCATTTCATAAAAATTTAATATGCATGTTGAATAACTGCAATACAGAATCTAAACGATTTTCACATTCAGGAATTAGATTTTTGTGATCTATCAAGAGTATGTTAAATCAACTTATACACCAAGTGTTTGCGCGGAATTCGGAAGATTTATAATATCCATTTTCAGTGAAGGAATGCAAAACAGGTGTAACGTGATATAGACTATCGTATCTTTTAGGCTTGTTCTTATGAATTCTAATAACACTCGCGACAAACGCAGAAGAGAGATATTCGAAGAAAGAAAACAAGCCAATTTCATCAAATATAATGGAGCTAAATCAGTCCATGAAAAAGGATGTAGGTAATTAAGGTTATTACTGTATGAGCAAACTGTTATATAGGGTTCGTACAACGAACCACGATGTTCAGACACAGAATCACAAAGTGATTCTTGGTCAAAGCACTCAAGGCGCTTGTGGATGACCAAAGTAATGTGTTGCTCACATCCCCATCCCTTACACACCACTACCGGTTTCAGGCTGTTTGCCATCGTCAGGTGGAGACAGTAAGATCAGGTTCAGTGAGCCTTGAAACAGTGGATTAAAGGTAAACAAGGTTATACTTGTATGCCAACTGTTATATAGATGGTAATTAACTTTTTATTGACAATATCTTTTCACCACAATCTTACCAAATTTCAGCTTTCATGCTACAGAGAAAAATAACGTTTGATGATATATGTGAATAAATTACTGTTGTTTAAGGTTAATGGGCCTACTGTAGACTTTGAGTATAGGCACATATTTACTGAAATACTTTGATGACGCGAATTTCATTTGACAAAGAAGGACCAAGTTCAACCCCAGGACTGCATGCGTGGTCTTGTGTGACTAGGGGAAACGAATCTGCAGACGCGAAAATGACAAAGGCGAGTGATTGGAGCATGCAAATGTAGCTCGTGCATATAAAAAAGGCACATTAAACCTAATTTCAAAATTCAGTGAGAGAAATGGTTTCATACGTCAACCTCGAGGATATATATTGCGATGATGTAATGTTGGATAGTTCATAGTCGCATTCAACGTCGTTCCGGAAACCCCTGCAGTGGTATTGTCTTACAAATAAATCAGTCCAGCTATTTGGCCCTTTGCTGTCGTGGAGATCAAGCATTCACAGCATGGATTTGCCATAGAGTACATATCATCTCATCAAGTTTAAGGAAAATCATTTGTAATTTAATGGAAAATTAGGCGCTGTTTCGCAACAGAATGCTATTACCATTAGGTGAATAAAATTTGGGAACCAATTGAAAAGCAAAATTTATATTATTGTACTAGCAAATCTGACAAGACGAAGATACCTGATGGAGTTCATGATTCTGCAACGTCCAATCCATGTCTCCAAAATTTCCTGACACTATCTCAAGCTTTGCTGAAGAGAGAAATTCAAAACATAAAGAACAACGAATCTAAAAGTTTCAAAGCAAATGCGGCCCTCCGGAAAGAATCACAGCTACCGCATTCCGCCAATTTAGAAAGAAAATATGGTACTTTCTTTTCAAAGGTGACAACTCTTCTGAGCATTGAGTTGAGTCTGTCATACAAAACAACGTACAAAAAGTAGAAGAGCCTACTAGTACGGAATTGAACGTGTTCAAACTCGTTATCTAGAGCGAAATAACAGCACTGCGTATTTGGACAATTTTTATTCACCGAAATTCTTTGCCAATCATACTTAAAAGATACATAAAATAGTGCAGCTTTAAAAGAGAATTTCACTGCCAGAGTTAGAGTAGCGGATAAGTCTCAATCAAACTGTCTAAAACGTTCGGCTAAGATTACACAAAATGAAATAAATATCACGTTTTCGGACTATGCATGACTTTTGAATTTGTCCCCAACAACTTCGTCAAAATAAAACAGAAGAAGTACACTTCGTAATATCCTCGGTAAACTGTAGGCATCAGCTAGATCTTATTCTAAAAAGGTGCAGTAATATGAAAATCCCACTCACGAAATCATGCCACAGCTCAGATTGAAAAGCAGTTCTTTTGTGGTGTATGCAAAATGAAGCTTCGCTACGATATATTTGTCCGCTCCAACTTGAGTGGAAAGCCAATATTTGGAGTCGGCGTGGCGTGCGAAAAGCACGCTGCGATTCAACGCAAGCTAGCTTTCATAGCCGAACTCATCAGAAAGAGACAAGCAGATTCAGCCTTCAACAACTGGCAATTGTATGAAATTGCCCACGTCAAACGCCACATAACACTTACGGTCTAAATAATCTGCAAGCGAGTAATTGTTTCAAAGTCAGAACTTTTGTGATGACTGCTATCCTGAACGACAAGCGGTGAATATTTTTGAACTTCAAACAAACGCCAACATTTGAAAACCAATGTTTAATAAAGTTACAAGAATAAGTTTGAGATATCGAAAGGTAGACTGGACATAAAGCAAGGCTGGTCCATTTTAAATGATGTGGCTTCTCGTATTTATCTGGTATGTATATCTGATACATCCAAAGAAGCTTTGGTTAGCATTCCTAAACGGCTTTTTCAGTACCCAATCAATTGAAACACGAGTGGTCTTCCTAGCACATTGCTGTTAAAATAGCGTGTTTTCCTTAATTGCATGAGAGCAATTGATCGGTTGACCATCTCAGTTCGGCCGTAATGGATTCATCAAAATATGTAGAACTCCCCTTGCGAAGCAAGTTTATTATCGCTCTGCAGTGCTGATAGGAAGGGTCTGTTGAACAAAACATTCGAAATACCGAAAAAACGAACACCTTAAGAAATAAAGGTGATACAGGGCAACTGCTTGTAAATACGATGAAACCTCTTCTAAATGTTGCTTATCAATAATTTGCCACTTTACTACGGATGCGACTGACAAAATTAACTGACATTATTTCCGAATCTTTTTTGACTGTCACAAAGAATGATCAACGTAGATATGATATTCTTTATGAGAAAAATTCATAGAAATTGATGGGAATAGCATATATCACTACAAATTACACATTAAGTTCTCATTGTAGGGTGTGGTTTTGATGTCATTTAGTAAAGGATTTTCTTTCTTCCGATGTTAAAATGGGTTCGGAGCGGAAGAAACAAGTTGAGTACGACGTATCACTTCGGACTAACCAAACGGTGGATGAAACAGGAAATTCTTGTTCAATGAAGTGTTTCGTATTTTGTCACCATTGTTAAAGATATCTGCTTGAAATAATACATCTGTCCCCATTTCTCAGTTCTGATTTTGAAGATAAGCTGTAGTAATTCGTTCGTTTATGTTTCACTTGATCGATTTTGACTTCGGATGTACATTGCACTCGTATGAGGACCTCATGCAAAACACCATGCAAAGACTAAATTGTCTGGTTCGCGTTTAACAATCTCCCCTCATTGGCGGCGTTTGCAAGAAGTTGACGCGATCGATCTTTCGCATCCAGATGCTATAATCGCTCTACTCCAGATTACAATGACGATTCAAATCACGCCTTCCAATAAATTTATTCGCAAATCGCTGGATACATAAACTTATCCATCAGATTGATGTGCAGATCGGCAGAACAACTGTCTTCTAATTTTATTTAAATTCCCATTTCTATGTTAAAATTGCTGACTGTGATTAATGTTTTGATGGTGTACAGCTCGTGCGTACTAAATGTATTTCTTTTTGACAAAGAATCCTGGATAATCCACCCATGGCATAAATGGAAACTTAATGTTTATTGCCATAGCATTCATATAAGCATAACTTCCAATCACAAACAGCAAATGACAAATGAAAACTGCACATTAGCCTTCTCGAATATGCACTATCTACTTGGAATGTGAATTAAAAACACTTGTAATTCCTCATACTTCTATCATCCTATTTTAGTTAATCGAAGCTATGAAACCATCCAACGTTTCGATAACAGTCAAAACTTTTCAGCATCCAAATGGAGGAAGAGACGCTTTGATGCGAGCTTATTTGGAAATGAACTTCACATTCTTCGATTATTATTATCGCTACCAGGAGCCGTGGATGATTTCAATTTTACCCATAACCTACGACAAGTTTCGGAAACGGAATTATGCATATCGACCGTTTAAATCGCCTTGTGAGTAGTAATAATTAAAAGTATTTTAATAATACACACTAGTTTTACTAATCCATATATATATATATGTATATAATGGACAACTATCAATAGAGTTATTGAAAGGAGATATAAAATGAGGAATTCGACCTTCAATCAGGTCCCGGATGTGAATGTTCGTGAAATGAACCCAACGAGCGAGGAAAAATTACTATGACCGCTTAATTTGAATTCATTACGTCATCACCAAGTTGTGGAAGAGCAGATACACATCTCGGTTGCTGAACGCAGGCCACACCATGAGCATGCAAATTTCTCTGAGTACTGCCCATGCTGTGAGTGCTGCAGCAGAAATTCTTTTAGCCGAATCGGTCTGTTTGATCATTTGTTAAACTACGTTAAATATACCAGCTTGCGAAATTTAGATATCATCGCTCCTCGAAGCATTTATTGACAATTTTGTGATGAATAAAATTGCATTTCAGAGCGCATACTTTCAATTCACTCAAAATTGGCACCATTGGATCTTGATCCAGCTGAATGTGTACATCTACTGGGCATGGTGCTAGCGTGTTGCTATTATTTTTCCGACTATAATCGGTACCCCTTTTACATCCGGATATTGTGGAGATATATTGTTGAGCCCCGAAAACTGATGTTAATTCCAAACGTGAATATTTTATTGTAAGCCACACACAAAAACGGCTGGATTACGACGGCGCCATCAACGGCGATGCACGAAGAAGTTGGAATTCAATAAGTGGGATATTTGTGGTATTGTACGAATATTGATTTTCAGTAGACCGAACAGATGTTTGAAAGGTCGTTGAGAGTGTTTCACAGAGCACTTGCTATCCAATATTCCATCAGGAACCTACCGGATTCAGTTCAACATTAATATGTCTAAAAGTTTGCATTGACTTTCTTGAGCGCACGGCATCTTAAGTTCATAAATTTTGTTTCTGTCATGTATACAGCTAGAAGGATACAAAACAAAGCTAGGCCGAAATTCATTGGAATTGTCAACCTGAAATTGAGATGTCAGTTTGTTTCAAAGTATTTTTTCCTAACACCAAAGAAGATCTGGTGACACCAGTAAGACTAACTCCCTGACCAAGCACTCAGCAAAATATTGCTCACAATTTTGGGAGTATTCAGACCACAGTTATCTCGAATTACAGCACGGGAGATCATTATTAAATCAAAAATCCAAGAAACCAGATGGTGCAAAAGTATAAACGCCATGCGTTTAGACCACAACCGAATTTTTGCCACACCCAACCAATTAGTCGGCCCAGTTGGAGTCTGGGATACATCTATACTGTGTCCTTAAAAAGTTCTATCAGGGTTAATGCTCTGTTGAATTTTACATTGTAGCAGAACACGGATGCTTCATGCATTTCATCGACCGGTATTTTATATTCACATTTATCTAAAAAAATTAGGAATTAACAATCGTATTTTTTCTATTTTATCGATTTAAGTTCCACACCCGGGGATGTCTGGTACGTTTTAACGAAAGCTGGATTATCTGCTCTTTATATCATTCGCATTGAACTTTTTATCCCACATCATATATTTGGTCAACGGAATTTTTTTTCTACCAAATAGAACGATTGAATAATCTTCGGGAAGGTGCCGTTAAAAATTTAAATGTTCAAATGTGTACCCATCGTAACTAAATTGATAATATTAATATGCACCAGAATGCGCTAAACATTGATTGAAGAAACTGTTTTAATCTTAATTTATTTACTGAAGTATATCAGATACTGAATAATCCTGAAATTATGGCGCAAATGTTAATTGGACCATCTATTGCAAGATTTTTATTTAAGAACCTTAGATAAACGTAGAATTGTATTGATTTGCATCAGGATGTAATGTTTCTGCTTTGGTGCTGCTTATTAATGATACCACACAGTTAACTTAAACATAAGGATTAGGACTGACGTTTAGAGAGCAGCTTCCATCTTTAGTTTTGTGCTCACGTCTGCCCTTACTTACACACCAAACCAGTTTCCGGTTTATATTTTCAGTGTTTCATTTGGTCCTGTCCACGACGAATAAACCCAAGGAAAATTTGGATAAAGTAAGCAGTGATTAACAACGGTTATTAGTTTAACTCAATCATGATTTTTCGAATTCGGCAAATCAAAATTCAGAGATGGTAAAATTATTACATTTAGCGAATTGCTCGTTTGTATCAACGGGAATAAATTACACACAATTTGTTGTTGTTGGCCTGCGTCGACCGATGCCGACTTTGAATGTACATCACGAGTGCACAATGATGCTTCCAAACTTTTCATTTCCAGAGCGGGTCGGGGGATAAGCTTCCAGTTCCATAAACTCTCCAACGACAAGCGTCCCATATATCCTCTGGCAATCAAGTCCAACGGATATTTCATTCGTGTGATCCTGTGCTGCGCGATCAAACTGATTCTACCGACGGGTGAAGTGGTGAAGTCGAGTAAATGGAACATTAAAACCAGTTTTTGGAAGTTGGAGCTTGTTAGATCATGTAATCAGATCATATAGGAAAGAAAACTAGTATTTCATACCTCCATTCCTTGTTGCTATATACAATTATGGAAAAAGCTTCAGGATTCAACCTCGAGGAAAAATCCGCGGGCGGAGTCACGTTAGTCAGTTTGAACTGCCTGGCGTATATGTCACAGACTATCAGCGCTCGTATATTGTTGTACGGAAAAATCACTTCAGATCATTTAGTGTCAAATAGCGTTTTCTGACCTAACATCTATTAAGTTTTAACCTATTCCTTGAGGAATACGAATTAATTTAAATCACATCCCGCTTGTGTATTACGCACAGAAACAATACTTTTATGAGAATCAACAAATTACGACAGATACCTAAAACGGGTTGGCAACGGTTGTCACTTCTAGCTGATTTGTTAATGTATTTCGAGTTGACCTGTTCCCATCGAACCTTCGTCATGCCTTGTTCATTGACAGAAGTCGACAAATCGTTCACTGTTTCTCACTGTTGCTGAAGATAATCTGCCATGATTTTTGAAAAGTTTACTAAGCAAGCCTCAATAACTTCTTCCGGATCCTGCGTTTTACCAGAGGGTGGTATTTTTAAATATCTTCCAAAAACTCGTAATTGGCAATGGCTGATCGCATTCACAAATAGGTTAGGAGATGATGGAAGATTACTGGAACCGTAAAACCAGTTTTGCTTCGCAAATATTGAAATCATGAAGTCAGCTTACCTAGGGGAAGGAAAACAATTACCTTAAACCCCCAAAGATTTGTTATTATACCAAGTTATGTTGAAGGCTTACGGACTCAATCTACAATAATATTCAACTAAAGGAATACAGTTAGCAGTTTTGCTATTCAAGATGCAATATCAAGATTAAAGATTCAAGAATTTAATGGTGGCAAAAGGCACTGCGCCACAATTACCATAGCTTAGAAAATATTCGTTTAATGAAATAGAATAATTCATAATCGCATAACATCACATATAGTCCATTTGCATCCTTACCTTGGGTCAATACGCAGGCGCAGTCAGATCGTTATACAACAAATAAGTGTCAAAATTTTAAATTAATCTTTCGACGCTGGGAGCGGTAAGAATAGTTTTGGGGAATCCACTCCAAAGGTAACTAACATTTACAAAACAAAATTGTCGGTGACAGCTAATACGGGATTGTGGACTTTGTAAGTCGCTGTGTGACTGCGTGTATTTGAATAAATATTTCAACAGTTGATTTACAGTTTTCAGTATTTTGTATACAAGTATAATATCACTTCAAAGATTTGAAATGGGTGGGGAGACTCAGTTGTTGCATTCACCACTCGTGTGTCAGTTTATGGAGACAAATGACGAGTTTTTTGGTGGTAGTATATTATTTTTGAACCAGGGACTCCGAGCTTGCGACGCAGGGTCGTAATTATGTAGGTTTTTATCACTGTAGGCAAAGTGCCAAGCGGGAAAGTTCTGAAAATCCGTCACAGCATACCCAGAATCCCGAAAGTACGCTTGTAAATGACCTCATAATGTACGCTGTAATTGAGACTATCGCATACCCAGACTCCAAGATGCTTTCCTATTCGGTCCAGCTCAAAATATCCGCCTAAAGTGGTTTGTGTATTAAAAGGGCTTACCAATTTGCTGCAACTTTCATTTTTTTTAATTCGAAGGTTGCTTTTTCCTCACCGACCATTCATTGAAGACATCTTAATCACTTCAGCCTTAAACAGTTAGCAGTAAATATTCGAACTATGACCAGCGTGTTGTAAGATGACATTTTTTGAATTACGAAATCGTCAATATTCTCATTGCCTTAATTTTTGTATATATTTATCGTCCTCAAACGAATATCCTATGGTGTTGTTCAACTACAAGTATTTTTTTATAGCATGCATTCTTGAATCTTGAATCTTGAAATATTTAAATGACTGTGGTCAATTCCCGTGCATATAAAACTGGTTCCCATCTTAGGTTGTTCCATTGGCAAGCAATCATTATCTTAAAAAAATATTTACATTTGCGGTTGCAAATAGCTTGGGCCAAATCAGTTTTCCACAGACAGATCTAGAAGATTTGTTAGTGTATCTAGAGCTCAAATGTATGACACAAAGCATCATCATGGCCATCATCGTTTTCCGTTTCAGACGAGCTATAATTCTTTTAATTTCAAAATAACTCAGCTACCACAACTCAGCACTTAACCGGCGATATTGAAAGTTATATATTTCAACATCCTAAGATCGCAGCCCTGGGTTCTTACTAGCTAACAGATTTACATTCCAGTTTCTCACAGATCTTCATGTGAAGATGTCTGACACACACGCATTAAAACATTTTCAAATATTGCGGAAATTCTTGTATTAACTGATTGATCGAGGGTACGACGTGCGTTTTTGCACCTTGATATAAGATATACTGTGCAAACATGAAGTAATCCGCATTATCGCATTTGACTGTTGATGCATTTGACTGATGTAGCTCTAATTCCTACGCAGCGCATCTCGCCCTTTTTTGGAAAATTACAAATCGGTGATGATTGACCATCTAAATCCACCACACCGATATATAAACAAACAAACATTTCATGCTAAACTGTAAATTTCCTTTGCAGTTTCACTTTTGTAAATTCAATGATACTGCAATTTTAGGATAAACTTTTAGACAGAGCTTACACTGCTCCTGCTAAATTAGCAAGTGTACAAAACTTTATTGAAAATTTGCAGTTTCGATTGCATAACAGCTCTTTGTTCCATTACCCCAAAATGAAATATGCAAAGTAAAACAAGAATCCCCTCCTTGCGTCATTCGCGATACAAACATTTCAGAAATTATTGGAAGAAATGACAATCAACATTTGCGACATGCTTCGAAAATTGAGAAAAAAATAATATTTTTGTCCTCCTAAAACATTGAAAAATTGACTTCTATGATTTTGAATCAGCTCAAATTGTCGAGATATACATAAATAAAGAAATCCCTCTTAGCCACGTCATATATGGGGTACCATGAAAAACCTTAACAGAACGGTAAATATATTAATCTTAGGATGCTTAACATGGTCACCCTGTAAAACCACAGATTGGTTCGAGCAAACGCTGTTATTTTTGCAGGCGTATCCAGCACATTACCATCATTAAAAACGCGTATGCCGTTGAACACTTTGAACGTTAAAAAAACGATAGCTAACTTGTATCATCAAACATAACCATGCACGTTGTAAATATCGATTAATTAATATTCCAGATTGGTTCTGCACAAAGCAATTTTAAAATGTTTGATTAAAACATATGGATTCAATACAAACTTCGATTAACATTTATTGCTTCATCTTGACAGATCCGCTCAATTTTCAAATTTCCCGCCAAAAATGATATTTCTCGGTTGCATTATATTAACTGGGATACAAAGAATCCGATCTCAATGCATCATCTGGAAATAGCGATGAACCAGCCAAGTGATCACGAAGTGACTCTCCACACACTCATGAAGAGAGTTGGCGACCAAGCTTTGGACTTTGTATTGACGATGAAAGAAATAACCGAGCCTTCAGGTAGTGACAAATATGGCATAAATATTTTTATTCTAAAGCGTGTTCGATCTGGGACATAGTTAATCGCCCTTATGGAATAAAAGTTGATTTTTCATTATTCGAGTATTGTGTAAATAAAGCGCAAACCATAGTTCTTGGGCACTGGGCATCTTATAAGAAACGTGAACAAAAATAATCATTTGAGACATCGGCATGCACTAATTGTGAGCCCAAAGATTGTTTAAATTTTTTGTGCAGGTAAGGTAAAATTTAGGCAATTTTGGGTTAATCAAAGATATGCAATTTAAAACAGTACTACGTTTGTACTGTTACGCTTCGTTTGGTACAGTGTCTCAAGAGTAAAAATGAACAAGGAACTAGGTCGTGTGGTGTGTGATGGAAATGCATGCAAATGAATATTTGGAACTAGGAACCTGTTTTCACAATTTCATATCATCAGTCAACCCTATTGTTTTAACCAATCATCAGATTTTATCATGTTTAAATGTCTAATAATCTCGACCCCACAATGCTTGGAGAACACAATTGGAGCACAACATTGAAAATGTTGTTGTCATCACGTAAGTTCATAACTACCCAAACACTATTTGAGGGTGCACGAGTCCGAATGAATTATCGCGTACAACTCGACATCCAATGAGAGAATTAGCGGCGATTCATATACACTAGGATCGGATGCCATTACAAACTGTGCAGACATACACTCTGAATGACATTTCGAAGTTGATCTCACAATTTCATGAACAATTTTGGTCTGGTGATTTTGTGATAATGGATAACTTGAACGCGTGGATGTAAGTTTTAAAGATTGATCGGTATTAAGAAACGGATTCCTGGTGGAACTGCAGCTTGATGCAGCATATAATCGAGCTCACACAAATTCATTCTCATCAGCATCACCTGATGCTGGATAGCATTTCTACCCTAAACAAACAGATACGTTGAAATTAAAATTTGTAATCAGGGATCATTGGTAATGGTTTATCTGATAGCCATGGGTGTTCTGTGGATGCATAAACATGACAGAAATTTGCTAAGAAGAAAACGTTTATGAAAAGCTCGCACGAACGTCCCGAAATATTTTCATAGTTTATAAGCAGGTCAGAAATATTTCCACTGCAGAAATAAAAATCCGTAATTGTCTTGTCTATAGCAAAAGAATGCAAAACATGGACAAAGCGCCTTTTCACTTTAATATTGGAGGTTACCGCATTGTGACCAACCAGACTATTGTAGTTGCTGTTGGCCTCCTTCGGTCGATGTCGATAATGGTATTATTAGGTGTTTCTTGATCATAAACATTCATAACATTACAAATTTTCTACTTTAAGGGATAGTATTTCAACTTTCATTGAAGCGTGTATAATTTAGAACATGGTAGTCAAAAGTTAGAGACACTTTTTTGTTTTTTCAGAAAGTTACTTTGGCCCTCTTGCTATTGAAACCGGAGCGATACGTAAGTCGTATATGACAACAACCATATAAATGTAGACGACATGCTCAACTGATTAATGTATCACACACGATATGCATCTCACTCGTCTAAGCAGAACATGCCTGGAATTGCTAATACACTGAAATATCGGAAAGCAGAATGAAAAATTGTTGAGCATTAAGCATAACTGAAAATGCATATGAGAAGTAATGTTTGAGATTAAATTGTCAAATGCTCACAGTCGGGTCATTCCATGGGAAGTTGCACTGAAAATCGAAATCATAGGAATACGAAAATGGTTTCGTTTTTATAATTAATATTTGTATTAGATCGAAATATGGATGAAACAGATTATACTAAGACAGATATTGATATGTTAAAACCAACAACTCGAATAAAACAAGACCATATGTCTCAGTTTAGCTTTTTAACTTGAGTTTCGTCCAATGACATTGGATTTTATTTTTCTTGGAACGCATTTAAAGTCTGTTTTATACTAATCCCACGGATCATTTTTGAATGTATATAAGATAACGTCAGCTTAATGGTTTGAAATTCCATTGAAAAGTAGCAGAAATTGTGAGGTTAACATCAAACTGTACGCTATGGGTTAAACAAAACAGCTAATTTTGCATTCATCTGTCTCGTGTAGAAGTTAATGTACCATTTTAGTTGAAAACAAACGCATTCGGCGCCTGAAAAACTACATTTTTCTGTTAACATTTAGCATTTTTATTGCACATGTTCACAGTGTTACTTTCATTTTGTCAAAAGTCTGCATTAGAAGTTAGGGTAAATAATCAGGCATATGTTGGATGCGTAGAAATTCATCAGTAATTAACGTGAATTTATCGGTCCAGGTTGTTGGCCTACTTTGATCGATGTCGACCCTGGATGCACAATCGCGGAAATTTTCATGCTGCACAGATTTTCAAATGACTAAACAATCTGATTCGGGAGGGAAAATCTCCCCAGCAACGCAAGAAGCGATAGACAGTACTCGCTTGTTCGGCATCAGTTGCACGCCGGCGGTGCGATATGCCTTCAGTATCCAAGACCTATATCTGCTACTCCTCAACTTGCAGACGACGATTTACACAATGTTTCCAAAGTAAGCGGTCAAGAGCAAGTTATTCCTAACTCGTAAGGTCAATGTCAATGCAACTCACCATAGAGCAGACCTTCCAGAATACGACCATTATATTCTGTATATATGACCAAGCCACCGTAAGCCGCGCTGTCGTATTAGGCTGAACATACTCTTTTAAAAGCAATTCGGGATTAATCACTTTTTCATCCACGATATGTTAACGATATGACGGATGCCTCGTAAATGGAAAGCTTTCGGTTTCAGTTCGTGTCTTGCGTCGATGGTCCAGGTTTTATTTCAGTACAGCAAAGAATTTAGTACGCACGTACACTATCATCTTCGTCTTTACAGTCAACTGGCATTTGCCCTAGAAACGAGAGTTCAACCAAGATAAAATGGCAGTTGCTTTACCAATCCGCTTATCAATCTCGGTATTTAGTGAAAGATCATCGGCAATGGTTGAACTAAGATATCTGAAATGATGTACTGGTTCAAGCTGACAGCATGCTACAGTAATGAATGGAGGAGTTACAATCCATTGACCAAGGTCTTGGGTCTTGCTCATGCTGATTTATAGCCCAACGTCTTTGTATGGCGACGAAAAACAGGTTATTGGCGAATAGAGATGTTCTTGGGAGTGAGCAATAATGGCTGCATCGACGACAAACAGAAGGTCACGGATTAAAATATCCCATGTCTTGGTTTATGCTCTCACTCGGTTCAGGTTAAAAATCACATCACACTGCGTACGTAGGTAAATACCTTCAGTTCTAGTCTTAAAAAAGACTCAGCATCCGATCATAGAAAATGTCGAAAATCATCGGAGCAAGAACATAACGATTTTGAGCAGTATTGGGGACAACCTGTCAGATCGAGCATTTTGAAAAGACACTCCCTGCAGGCGTACACGAAAGCCTCCGTAAAATTAAATAAAACAGTGTATAATGGCGAACGCTGTTCCGACTCTTTTCGTGACGTTGTCTCAGGGAAAAGATCATATCAACGGTTGATCTTCACTTGCGGAAGCCACATTACGATTCACTGTAAACTCCATCAGCCAAAATTTGTAACCGGATCTATAAGACTTTAGAAAACAATTTGCCTAAAAATTTCAGAAGGAGATTCCTCTATGATTGTTTCAGTCGCCTTTATCACCATTATTCTTAAATAGCATGATGATCTCCGCCCCTCGCATCTCTTGTGGGACACACCCCTCCTGCCAGCACTGAAAAAGCACATGGTGAAGAAGCTGTAATAATGCTGTTCTACAGCATTTGATGAGTTCAGGTGGGATTCAGAGGTGCCTTCCCATTCGCTTTTTAAAGGACGGCCAGATGCCATGATTGACTTAAAAATAAACGCATTCTGATTCGTGCCCCTTGAACGGATTCTGATTGGTCAGCTAATATATACTTCGTGCCCGTGGAAAGTAATTGTAACGGGCGCCGTCAAGCTGACCTACAGTCTTTTTAGCTCATTGTTAATTACAGCTGATTTTCTGATGTCTCTGATATTCGAGATGTTGTCATGAAATCCTGGGAGCATGGTTCCCAGTTTCACGCCTGATCTCTGTTTGTTAATAATTCGGTTAGCTGGTTCGGAAAAATATAGTCTGCATATCGGATGATTCCTAATGCATGCAACCAATGAAGATAGCAGACGGTGGCGAGACGCGGCTGCCCAACTGTGGCTGTCGGTAGCCGTCCATTGAGGCCTGAAAATCTCTCCCACCGTCGAAAGCAGCTTCCGATGCTGAGGTTGACGCCAGTCTAGCCATATCGTTTAACCGGTATCTGCTTCTTCCCGTGTTATGATCCATAGAAGCGGAATGGAGTGTATTCTCCATTGGTGCGTTGAGATGCATGCATGGGCAGTTAACTATGGAGAACTAGCTGTTGGTCATGCAGCAAGTGCTTGCTCTCCAACATATCACTGGGACCAAAGGAACAGCAAGGCTGATATGTTTAGACAAAGATACCGTCAAAGGAGTTGGCAGGACGAAGTTGAAATCAGTTTTGGACTGCTTAACTATAGTCCGGCTCCAGAATTTTACTCGAGGTTGACTACTGAAGCTTTTTCTATGATTGAGTGAAGCTACAATGAAGTGGAGTTTTGAGATAAAGGTTTCTTCCATTAGGTAGACAGCATTCATAGACTTACGAACTCCACTTGCCCGAAGCAAACTGTTTTTGAGGCGCTAGTCAACCGCATTCACCCCATTTCCTGTCGGTAGTAGTAGTTCCGCGGGGTCACACAGGATCACGCGTGCAGCCCAAGAAGTGGACCTGTAATAACTAATTTAATTCTGTAACGAGTGTCCGAGTTGGTTGATGTGGTCATTCTATTATATCGCTAGGCCAAAATTATATCGTGGTTAACAAACAATTGCAGCCTAACTAACGGACAAATTCAGCGGTAACAATCCCTGCGAAACGGTTTACAACGATATGTAAAACTCATGCGGCCATCGACTAATCTTTAGTGGCTGTGTATGCTCCACTCCAAATCATCTTCAAGCCGATGCTTTCAATATGTATTTAAAGCGACTTGACCACGTTGTAATATTTTTAGCTTTGATTTCGTATACATTCTGACTTTGATAACAGTAAAATACTGAAAATCAAAGTGCTCATGGCTATCATCAAATTAGTGTCAAAATAATTATCTGGACAATGCAAAATGCCATTTTGTATACCTGAGTTTATTTACTGCTCAACTTTTAACTCAGATTTACTCGTTGACCTATTGGACGATTATGATTCAACGATTCCGAAAGGAGAAATGATGGAAATTGCTGATGATAGAATCGATTCCGCCAACATTAATTACGAAGATGGAAAGAGCAATGCAAGGAAATTAAGAGCGGATGACATTTGTGAGAAGGTTCGCTTCTTAATGTGTAAACATTCTTTTATAATCATTTATTTGGGACAAGCAGTGCCAGGTGGGCTCTGTGTTACTGACAGTCACTAAATACGGCTTACTTTAAAAGAGTTAAAGCGACACCGACGCATGAACCATGATACGTATATGACTTTCGAAAAACAGAACAGAAGCATACGACCGGTTTCTTGGTTTCTGCCACTTATCAGGTATGCGTATACCTGGCCTGCGATTCAAAAGCCGTTCAGACCGGTGTGCTAAACCCAATTTTTTATCGTCGAGGATAAATCCTCCTTACAAATGGAAATTTAGCTTTCCTGTGGGTACTAAGCTAAGTACCATAATCGGTGCAATGCAACACAGGTGACTGGAATATTTTGACAATATCCATTGACTGCACACGTGCAAGTCAGTTACCGTTTATAAGCCAGTGTTTACTTCCAATGGACAAAGAGAGGGTACAGTTTAGAATCTGATATCACTCCTCTGTCCGCATCAATGGCTACAACGTGCCGTGCGGTCGCATTATTTTGAGCCTCTGATTATCAGGATATACTGTTCTTAAACTTACACTCACGTGGATATATTATACGTTGTTGGACTCCTCTCGAAGTCAGCTTTCTGGATATACCACTCGCGTAGCTGTATTCGATAATACGAGCAAATTGGGATTTATCGTGATTTTTCCATATTGTATCTACGCGTGCAACTCTGTTAATACTCTTCAAGTACTCAAAGGGATTAACGTCATCGGAAAGATCTTATTCTTCGCCGTCGACTGGTCATACTTTCAACATCGTGCGATCAACTAACGAAGATTATCACCGGATTAAATTCTGATTTTGCGCTTTTTCGTGAACACTGAATTTTTTGTCGCGCACACTATATTCATCGATCGCTCGATGCTTGTGCACAAACCACTGAACAGTGCTGCTCATAACCCTGACCGGATGACCCCGAAACGAAAACAAGGCGCACCGGGCTGCATGTGTGCGGTTTGCCGAAAGTCGGTGAGTTTGTTTGTCGAAAGTTCATGCTAAATGCGACAAATCGCTGACCTCGGATTTAGTATCGATTAGTAATGGAGATAATTGCCCTGGTGTTTGCTTTGTTTGTCTGGTTTGCAATGCCAAATCAACACCGTCAGCCTCGGCGACGAAAACCCCTGAATATTATATTGAGACGCGTCCAAATGGAATGGAATCCAGTATACAAAAACTAAATGAACTGATAATAAACGTCATAAAGACACCGTCGTTACCCGACTTAGAGGTTACTGCCGAAGAGCCGGTAGATAATCCATCATACTCGAGCAGGCCAACATTTGCCCAGATAACCGCGCAGATGGTGACTAAAACGGGGAGGCGTTCGTTGGGATCAGTGACTCCACGACTTAACGGAAACGAAAACGGACTCTAAAACCCACTGCTACTAAAATGACTGACTCACATTATAAAACAAAATCCGCGGTCGTAAACCTTAGCATTATATGTACAAACGTGACCGAGTCGCAGGAAACGCTGTTTGAAGCTTAGCAAAAACATGACTTAGCTGAGTGGTATAAACTCTGCAGTCAGATGAGCATGGCCGCAGTTACTCCTTCATCAAAAGTTCGATTAAACCGCCACCTGAATTCTCCTCACAAGGATGATCCTCGCCTTTTAAGAATAACGCTGCAATCTGCGGAGGACGTGGAAAACGTACTCTTAAATGCTTACATTCTTAGAGGTGTTCCAGAGACTACATGTCGTATTCATGCAGACAAACCATGGTGGGAGCGAAAGTCGTCGCAGAAATCTCGTGGAGAATGTAATCCGAGAAGTATTGTAATTCGAGGTGTTCCGGAAGATGCTGCTGACGTACTGTCTCAAAAAAATCTGATCACCACCACAAACAATGGAAATAACTAGCCGAACCAAAAAACTTGAGTATTCCGACTCTAACCGAGTCGGCCCTCTGATAACTTTTCATGATTTAAACACCACGAACTTTATAAGATGTTTATATACAAATGCACAAAGCCTTCGAACAAATTAGCTGAGCTAAACGAGATATGTTCGCGTTACTCACCTGACATGATCGCCGTTACAGAAACATGGTATTCTTCCCAATTGATTGAATCGGATATATCAATTCCAAATATGAATTTGATAAGGAACGATCGAGAGAGAAGCGATGGTGTTGTTGTTCTTTATTACCTTAATAGACTCCAGTGCCATCTAATAGACAAGACAAAATTCACGCTCGAGGATAAAATTTGGTGCACTTTAACACTGATGTCTGGTGAAGTCTGCATTAATTGTGTAGTCTACAGGTCCCCTTCATCCACGGAATCGTACAACGAAAGGTTGATCTAAGTGCTTCAGCGCTTGACTCGCACACAACAAGCAACAACACTTATTATGGGTGATTTTAATCTGTCCACCCTTTATCTCAGGGACGATCACTCCCCACAAACACCAGAATACCGATTTAGAGAGGTACTAGATTCAATCCCGTTATACAACCATGTCCACGAATGCACGCGGAGGAGAGGTTCTGACCGGACCTCTGTCTTGGATTTGGTGTTAACATCGGAGGAACAATCTGTCGAAGCGATCGAATTCCAGGCTCCACTGGGTCTTAGCGACCATTCAGTGCTTGTGTTCGACTATGTTTGCAGTACTCAGCAATCGCTTACTCCGAATGGGGTGGTTCGACGGTTAGATAAATCGGCCCTGAGTAAATTGCTCGTGCAGATTCCGCATTTTCAGACGGACAGTATAACCCCTGACTCGCAATGGAACGAACTTTTAGGTTTTCTGAAAATCAAGATAGACGAGAACTCGCAGATCGTTCAGAAAAGGTGCGTCGATGAACTTCGTTTTGTTGTCCGCAGCAGAACGAAAAAGTGGATAGCACTGAAGCGAGCAGCGTGGGTGCAGCATAAAGCCAACACTAATTCTACTTCTTGGCAACATTTCCGTATGTTACGCAACAAAGTGACTGCGCCTATTCGAGAGGATAAGGAAGCGCACCAATTGATGCTCCTGTCGAAAATGGAACGCAACCCTAAGTTATTATACAAAATCATGAACGCGAAAGCAAAAGTCAAACCAGGTATTTTTCCCATCCAGAATGGCGAAAAACTCACTGAAACAGCTCAAACTGCTCTGGCAATTTACTACTTCAATGTGTTCGTACCCAAGGTTTTAGTGGAACATTCTGAGTATTCAATTCAAACAGGAATCGAAACGTTGTGCGATATTGCGATAAATCCAATGATTGTTGCAAGTCATTTGCTCAAACTAAAGGTAAGAAAATCCCCAGGAGCGGATGGCATCACACCGGATGTGCTCAGGTTCTGTCACCGTCAGCTTTGTGAACCGCTCTCCAGCCAGTTTAACTATTCGTTGCTTAAGGGAGTTGTACCGAAAGATTGGAAGTCCGGCGTGATAACACCTATCTTCAAAGGCGGTTGCCGATCTGACGCTGCAAATTATCGTCCCGTCACACTTTTACCTGTTATTGCTAAACTCATGGAACGTATAGTCTCGGAAAGAATAGTTGCACACTTCGAATCGCATAATTTGTTTTCGCCAGCGCAGCATGGATTTCGATCACACCGATCTTGTCTCACAAATCTTCTCCTCACGTTAGACGACTGGACAAAGAAGATGGATAAAAGTTCTTGCATCCACGTCTGTTACCTAGACATTTCGAAAGCTTTTGACAGAGTCAATCATCATTTGCTTCTTCAAAAACTGATGCGTTTAGGAATATGTGATCCACTGCTCTCATGGTTGTGCGACTATCTGTCAGATCGCGACGCCCGAGTTAAAGTTAACGGAGCGCTATCCCAAACGTTCAAAACCACCAGTGGAGTCCCACAATGGTCTGTGCTAGACACGCTCCTCTTTATGTTGTACATAAATGATTTACCATCCCTCATATCGTCCAAAATGGTCCTGTTCGCGGATGATATGAAAATTCGGACGCCAATTAATTCTGCAGAGGATTTGTGCGAAACGACAAACGGATTTGGACAGCGTGTCGAATTGGGCGGCCATGAAGGACATGTCATTCAACATACAGAAATGTAAGATACTCCATCTTGGCAAGAATGTTCCTTGGACATATCGATTGGGAACTGAAAAAGTAGCATGGAGCTCGTTAGAAAAAGATCTTGGAGTGTGGAATAGCGGGAACCTGAAGAGCACAGCGCACTGCCAGAACACATATCGACGGGTAAACAGATTGTTGGGTATCTTACGAACAATATTTGGAAGATTCTCTCTGGTAACGTTACCAATGATAATGAATGTCTACCTTCGCCCTACGATGGAGTATGCGGTAGAGGTCTGGGCTCCTTGGCTGCGAAAGGATATTGCTCTCTTCGATAAAATCTATCATAGAGCAACAAAGTTAGTGATGGGTCTTCGTAATGTTCCGTACACCGAAAGATAACGACGTCTGGGTCTATGCGACTTTACCCAAAGGAGGATACGACGCAATATTATTCTGACTTATAGAATAATGTCTACCGAACGACATCCACTAAAACACTAGCTTGATGTGTGGTGATGGGAAAGTGACACGCGGACATACCTTATCCCTTTACGTTCCAAGTTCCCGTATTGATTTTCGGCGCCATTTTTTCGCCTACCCCAACATGTGGTGGACTCTCCTTGCCTGGCGGCGTTTAAAGTGAAATTGGACTTACATATGCAAAAGCATAACATTCGTGAGCCTTACATTTGATATTCTCTATTGCTTTTATACTATTGTATTTTTCATGTTTTATTAATACCGTAATCCTGTGTTGTTGTAAAGTAATAACTTTTTTAACCATAAATCTTTGAATTTGAATTTGAATTTGAATCAATTGTAACAGACTTATTGCCGAAAGAATGATTTCAAGTTACTAGGTTATGGTACAACAATACTCAATAATTGCCGAGCTGTTTAAAGATAAAAACAAATTATATACCACGCGCCTGTAAGTTGTCATCTAAAAATAAGATTCCAAAAGCGTTATAAAATATTCATGATGTTAGGCTACAAAGTTTAGTTATCCAATCTTTCGCTGTACTTTTAGCTTGAAGCTGCAATGAATAACATTTATGAATCCTGTGAATTGATGGAAAGTACCACATACTGGGTTACATTGAAGCTCGTAGTTAATGTGCTTGATCCTAATTGGAAAACTCCCAACATGATTTATCGTCTTATCAAAGAGAACAATATCAAGGAAGTCGGCAATGTTCGCTGGCAAAGTTCAAAAAAATATCCGGTAATTCATTTATTTAAAAATTGATTGAAATTATGACCCTATAATGAAATCAGTATCGAATGTGCAAAACACCAACTTCGGTTAATGTTGACCATATGGATAATTGGATTATAAAATTACGTCATCGAGTTATTTTCAAATTTAATTACATTTATAAATTCTAATCTCGTTACCTTGCCAACTTGCTACTATGTCACTTTTGCTCGGTCCCAGCAGGCAGCATAGTAACGAGATTTGACTTTGATATGATGAAACAAACGTCGCTAAATTGTTATGTTAGAGTCGGGTGATGTAGCAGAGACAGTCGTTGCGATCTATCCATCGATGCGTTGTTCTTAACCGGACAATCAGGAAAACAGAACAAGACCGGAATGGAACGTTGAGCGGTAGTCCAAGTGCCCAGAAAGTGCAATTAGCCGTGGGTACGGTATGTATTTATATAACAACGATAGGGTGAACATGTGAGGGTACAGAATAATCGAAAGTGCATAGTGAAGCTGATGGAAGTTGATTGTCATGGGCAAGTCAAACCATTTGAATGTACTGAGTATGGGTGTTTGTTGCAGCGGTACGACATGACTCACTCAACAGACTGTATCATTATATAAATAATATTATTAATAATAATGATCCGAAAAGCTCATTTGCGTGCATTTCCATCACACACACAACGACCGGTTTCGTTTGTTTTCACTCATTAGGTAGGGACAGTATGATCAGGATCCACTTGCCTTGAAACAGTTGCGAAAGGTAAACAAGTTGAGCTTGTAAGGCACTGTTTGATTGCGTTTACGTAACAAAGTTGTTCAATCACATTTGCTCATGCGTATGTAGATGAGGTTAAGTCCATGAACATGAACAAACATCCTCCTTTGCATGCGTGGGTGTGTGTTGGAGATGCATGCGGTTGTGAATGTTTGTTATTGATCATGGTTTTGATACCAAGTACTAGTGTATCTATGAGTGGCTTATAAGCTCAAATTGTTTTCCATCCCTCTACTGTTTCAAAGCCCGCTAGGACATGGCAAGACATGCAGGCATTATTCGATGCCTTATTGATTATTTGATGAAACTTGATAAAACTTTATTATATGAATCTGAAACATTTTATTCCATAGCATTTTCTCTTGTTGACTAAAAATATATATCCATAAAAGACCAAAGGTTTCTGGGTAAATCGCAGTAGAATAACATGATTTCTAACAGAATTGACAGTATTGAGCAATAATTATATTGACCGATATTTTCTCACATAAAATGTGATTGCGTTAAACAATAACTATGTATGTAAAATCACATCTCCGGCTGGCTGATGTTGAAGTGTGTTATAAATAATACTTTGAATATATTTTAGTAAATCATATCAAAAATATCGTACTGAATTTAGAGAAAATGAAAATTCGACTGAATATAAGATACAAACTCTGCTCACGCCAAATAACAAGAAAACACTTTAAAAATAATGCAACAGTCTAAATCATTTAAATTCTTTCGCATACCATCATCATTTATACAGATAATATGATTTCTTGAATACATCTCTTAAACTTCAGAAATCTGGTCAATTGGAACTCATATAACAAGTGTTCGCCTGCCGAAAGAAAATTTCGAGGTCATTTTTTCATTTGCACAAGAAAAACTATTTTGGTTTCAACTGCTATGAGGAGTTTTATAGCTGAATTTTATTATTTACATACAAAGCAAGTAAAAGAGATGAGCTCGGCAGATGAAGTCAAATTGGATATTATTAGCAAAGGAACAAGAATTGAACTCTGAAGTTAAAATTAGCTCAATTTAACACGTGGCATAAATTTCAAACACACGATCTCCTAATCCAAGCGATCGAATGAGCATTACCTAGAGAGTGCAAATAACAATGGTCATACATATATATAGCAAGAGATCTTAAGCGAATATAGCTTAAAGATGGCTTTTTGGCTTCAGTACATGTCATGCTGATGATCTTATTGAGTTTGCTGACGTGTCTGTTCAATTTGACAATAAGAAATTGTTTGAGAATTCACTTATCAACAAAAAATCGCTTACCTATTTAAACGTTTAACAACGCATGAGCATTTAACTCCTAAACCTGCAAGTCGTTTTCAACAGTTTATTTAGTCTCGACACTAGAAAATTTTATGATCGATGCAAAATACTAAGGACTGTTCGTCAATTCATCGATTTAAATTTCTTCTAACGCTATTTGATTTTTTTGTTAGAAGGCTAAACAGATTTAACCGCACGTAATGTTGAACGACAAGACAATAATATCCGACCTCTCAGAAAATCAGAGAAAAACGATAAAGATACACGAAAAAATAACTAATACGAGAAACATCAGAGACCCAGGAAATTTACAGAGGATCTTTAAGATTAGCCAACTGGAGTCAAAATTCAAGAATTTATGGTATAAAATAGTTCGTAGCTGTACAACCCCAAAGGATATTATTATAAGAATATATATATATAGGCGTTGGAAAGATGGACACTTCTTGTAGTTATAAAGAATGTCATGTATTGTCTCGGTATGATGGGGAAATGTTCATTTGATAAAAGTCTTTATATAAACGGGACGTTGGGCGAAATTAGTACGCATAAATATATCCAATTTGTTCCTGAAAATCCTTTCACTAGATGATTGTACAACATCTGTAGGGAGTTCCATAAGATACAAACACGCACCGAATAAAAGAACCGACGGCAGTTGCGTTGAGAATGTGGAATATCAAATGCCAGTGGGTGAGTACGTGTGTGGCATTGCTTGACCGTAGGCGAAATGGATGCCCCAGAGGGTGCATCTTTGAGTTCATTATTTTATAAGTTAGGATTAGATCCAATGGAACAATACAGCGCGAACACGGCAAGGCTAACACTACTTTATATACAGCATATCTCGGAGATTACCGCAAGAATACTACGCCCACACGGAATTAGTGTTGCACACAAGACTGAGAAACAAACTAGTCAAGGTCAGGGACAAGCTGGCTTAGGAGGAAAGAAACAATGTTGTGTACAGAATCCCGTGTTCCGATTGTTAGAAATATTATATCGGAAAGACGGGAAGAAGGCTGGAAACAAGGATACATGAATACAAACTGGCTACACGACGACACGACCACAAATCAGTTATATCGGCACACATGAATCGAGAATGTCACGAATTCAATTGAGAAAAAACAGAAATCATCGCCAAAGGAAGAACTCGTCACGTTCAATAGTTCCTCGAAGCGTGGTATTCGACACCACAATCAATCAATGAACACATTCAAGTGGGTGGGATCTACGGATCAATGAGATCACGCCAACGAGGACATGCAAGTATTCTAGCCAATTACAGTAGATGAAGTCGAAACGCAGTAGATAAATTTGAATGATGTCCACTTCTCAGTTGCTTCGAAAGAAGTTTCGCTGATGATGTCATCTAGTTTGATGACCAAACGTCCGCAATCAACCATACCAGCTCGAAGAACAACTATGAACCAATGGAACCCGTCTGCGAGGCAGTGTATCCAAATTAAGATGAACCAGTCGATCCTTATATGGTAGATTGCGGAGACAGCCAACCATTTTAGTTGCAGCTTGATGTACTTTTGTAGCCATGGTGTACAAGATTGCACTGAGTAATCCATCAATGGGTTTATAAACGTATTTATGAGCATGGGGAACATTTCAAGGGAAAATGTCCTAAAATACGCTGAAGCATACCTATCATGTGGCTTGGTAGGTTGTAAACCGCTTCACATTGCATGCTATTCTTAAGAATTCCACTAATCCATACGCCTAGGTTCTTTTCTGTCGTCGTCTATTCCACTTTTTGCAACCGAATGTTGTATGACAATGAAAAATATTTACCTATTTGCAACATTTAACACTTTCTGAAGTTGAATGGAAACTTGTTTCGCTCTGAACAGCTGTTCGATATATCCGAATAGCTTTGTCAGCGCAAACAGTCCACACTTGACGTGATTCGCATCCAAAGTGTACCATCATTTTCAGAAGGTTGTTGATGTAGACCAAAAAGAGAATAGGACCAAGTGTCGAAATTTGTGGGACACCGCTAGTGGCTTCGATTTGCCCAGATGTCACACCATGGACACGTACAGCTGCCTTGAGACCAAGAAGGTAACTTCTCAGACAGGTAAGTAGGCACCCATTAATACCAACATCCTGCAGCTTGCTCAGGAGTATATAATGGGACACGCGTTCAAACGCCTTTGAGATGTCCAAGTAACACACATTCACGCAACCACCATCATCCACTGCCTGCGTCCAATCGTCCACGGTCTCCAGTAGGTTAGTCAAGCAAGAACGAGACTTCCAAAATCCATGTTGCTCTCTGGACAACAAGTTTTGGGCTTCGAGATTACTTACAATTTATTCGAACACAATTCGCTAAATAACTTTTGAGATCACTGTAAGGAGTGTAACAGGGCGGGATTTGCTAGGTCAGAAGATGGGTGTTATGATTCATCTCTTCCAGTCAGCCGGAACGAAATCCTTTCTCAAAGGGTGATTAAATAAATCACAAATTGTTTCGCACTATTGATTGCCGCATAACTTTAGGATTGCAGGTGTGTTTCCGTCAGCTCCCGGGGACATGTTGATATTCAACCTGCGTAGGTTTCGCTGCACTATTTCAGATTTGATGCATATATCGCATATAGTCTCCGGTACAATTGGTGCTGACAATTCCGATGATTGTAATGCATCCTTGGGGGGAAAACTCCTGAATAAAAACTGGTGAGAGCGTTTGCGGTTTCCAGCACACAATTAGTTAGTCCGTTATCTGTCATGATCGGAACAACACCGGGATCCAGTTTCGCAGTGTTATTAACAGTTCGATAAAGCAGTTTGGAATTTCGCTGCATTCTTACTGCCAGCTGAAGCTGGTGAAATTGTTTTTCCTCCCGGATGAGATTTGTGACTTGATTCCGAAATTCGTGAAAATTTTCCCAGGTCGAATCAGTTCTGGCGACCCTATGAATAGCCCATTCAACATTTCGCTTTGTCAACCATTTTCAAGTGCGACTGCGGATTCTGAAGTGGGGTTTCTTTTCTATTATGTTTAGGGGCATATTTAGAATTGAAATGTATCATGTTGATAATGTAATCTGTCAGGGTTGTGCAATGCGAGTCCGGATCACTGAAATTTATTTTATGTTCACCGAATGCTATCATTGTTTCTATCAAACTAATGTTATCCACTTTTCTATTTAGTTTTGTTTGCTTCAGCATTCTACTGGTGTTGCACACGTATTAAAATAACAGAACAAGGTGGTTGCTTCGACCCAGCGGAGGTTGATACTGAACTTCTTCAACGGCCGTGGCTTCAGAGGTTAAGATTAGGTCTACAACAAATGTCCGTTGCTAAATTCGTCGTCATGTATATTCGAAAACACGATTATACAAGGGGATTTAATCGAACAGTTTGCGAAATTCGTATTCTATTGGTCGGGATGAATGATCTGCTCGGTTATATAGTTGAGTCAGATTGAAGTCTCTCATAATCAGTAATAGCGAATTACGCCTTTTTCCGGCGTACTGCATTGCTTTCAAATGTGTTTCGTTATGCACATCGGACGATGATGGTGAACGATAAACTACACAAAATATGCAAGTGTCGCCTGATTCCAGCTTCAAGTTACACCATATACTGTATTCCAGATCTAGATCAGTGTCTGTAACTACCGTACTGTATAAACGTCCGTGGTGTTAAACAGCTACTCCACCACATGTTCTTAAGCGGACTCTCCGTAGCATGGTCATGTTTGGAATAGAGAGCTCGCAATCGCTGTCGTGAGGTTGGAACCATGTCTCAGTTATTGTTATGACATCGGGTGAGTGCTGATTACAAAGATCCTTCATTTCAGCTAGTTTTTTACGAGGCATTGTGCATTTATTAGTAGGCAATTGATCGTGGTTTCGTATAAAGTGATTGAGCTGAAAGCTCGTCAATTTTTCCGAGCCTTCGAGAGTTGGACAATTGTCGTTTTTTGGGATTGTCGCAGTAATAATAAACCGAGTCTTGTCTGGTTGTAGAAGCAGTGGTTACTTAAGCGGTTTCGGTGTAGAATGTTTGGGGTCACTCATTCTGACATCCTTCGGGAGATTCCTATTATGTGCTTTCCAGTTGGCCCCAATTGATTCCATCATACCTCTCGTTGAAAATTTGATTTTTAGAGGTTTTGGCCTGGTGATCGAGGTATTCTAAACGTGTCCACCACGATTGGTTCGTGGGTTTCGATGCTGTTGGCAACCTAGAGCCACTGTTTATAATCGTGGTGCTGTATTTCACTGCCCGAATCAGTTTTAATGTGTTCGGTAACACCAAGAAGAACCACACCTCGTTGGTCAGATTTATTCCCATTGTGTAAATTACCTTTTCACTTTCACCACGGAATATCAGCATGTATGCGACATTTAGTCTGTGAACATGTACGGAGTAAGTAGGAGTTAAGAAGAACGTCTTCCATCTGTTTTTGGCTTTTGAGAGTTATTCTCGGTGAACACGGTTCGTCAAGATGAAGAGAATTGGGGTGCCGAATTAGGCGGGTTATTGAATCCGGCAGTATCGAGCTCATATCCATCATTGAACACAGCTGGTACCATTGGTTAATGTCGTGATTTCATCTACTTGAGAAATGTGTCCCGGATGCCTCTGGCACATTGGTGCAGATTACACTGAGATTCATCAAATATGTTTTTATTTCAGTATTAGTTATGGAGGTAGAGGAATTCTGCTGATGGAGTAGACGCACCTTCGACATTTTAGGGCGACTAACATCTGAGTCGCAGTTAGCGTTTGCATCACTAAACTCTTCAGCCTCTCGCAAATTCTCTTTAAGTAACGGCGCATCTTGTGGTGGTACGGGATGAAGCGTTGGGTTTAGGTTGGTTCAATTTTTATTGAGTTCTTGTGGCAATTACTATCGAATTCAATGTTTCCTCGAATTTTTAAGAATAATTCTCTAATTATTTGATTCGATCTTCTAGGTTTCCGATTGTGATACATTGGTCTCACCTCCGTTTAACGGCTTTGTTCTACAGACGCTGCACACATAACAGTCACCTGGAATTTCAGCATTATTAATAAAGACTACTGCCTTTTTGGTCAGAAATTTATCGCAATCAGTGTGAATCATAGTAGAGCACATATAACACATGGCTTCTTTTGATTTCACACTTACCCCCTTCTTGCAAATGTTAAACAAATCACGCGTAAATGAAGTTAAACTTGCATGCCACTGTTATATAAGGTTCGTACAGCGAACAACGATGTTCAAACACAGAATCACAGTGATTCTTGGTCAAGCACTCTAGGCGCTTATGAATAACCAAAGTAATGTGATGTTCACAGTTTAGGTCAAGGTCGTCTGATCGCTATATATGGGTTGTGATAGCTTCCACTGAAACACCTAGGCGTGTATCGAACGATTAAAGGTTTATGAGATGAAATTCGGGAGGTTCGCGTGAGAACGTATCGCAATGTATTTAATGCACGTTACCGAGTAAAACAGTCGTGGTGACCGTAGATTTGATTTCACACAAAGGAAACACGGTTTGGTAAATTCAGCAGAAGATGTTCCGAATGACAGCGGTTCCGAGCAAATCAAAACAGCGATAACAAAAGTTGCACGCGCATAAAATTCCCACGTAGATGTGGAAAAAAGGAACTTCCGAAATAATAATCACAAGACGCCGAAAAAGTATTGAATCCAATAGATTTCTTCAAGCGAAATCGAATGGTGTAAGAATGATCCAGATAGAATCAGCTAGGGACGAGTAATGTTCAAAAGTATCAGAGCAAAAAATTATGCGTCCGCCCGTTAACGCTCAAACAGGCAAAAATAACTTCACTATCCTCCGCAATTTTTTTTCAGATTCAAGTTCCACCATGGTTTCACGGTATACATTTTGATACTATTAGGTCCACATTCAAGCATAGGAAGACTGAAGGATTCTGCTGAGCACACAATGCGAAATACGAATGTTTCTAAATCAAATTCGCATAACTGTGAAATATTGTTCAACGTTAACTACTCATTTGTCGTATAATCTATAAATATAAATTGATTTAATGCTGCGACTTAAAGCGTCGACATGTAAAGTAATGAAAAATCAGCAATAAAAAGAACAAAACTAAAACAAACCGGGAATATTCGACTTTCCAACCACTGTGAAATCGGGTTCGAACAAAGAATCACGGCACTCAAATAGAGAATTACAGAGTGATCCCCAGCCTGTAATCACGACCCTTATAAAAGTGAAATCTATCATATTGCTTGCATTCTAACATTTAGATCGGAAAACCTGGTGATAGCAAGAACCCGAAAATCCTAACGAATTATAGGAGCGTGTGATGTAAGCAACGCAATAAATTAAAATTTATAAGTGTGTTGTGCGCTTTTCTAGTAATCACATTGTAATTCTGTATATGAAAACCGATATTCGTTGTTCGCAACCAGTTTAATATTAACCTCAACGTCTATCATTGTTTAACATATTGAAACTATTAAAGTCCTATTGAATTTGAAAAGCTCATTTGTATGCATTTCCACGAAACCCACGACCGGTTTCGTGCTGTTTGCACTCACCAGGTAGGGACATTATTTTAATTCAATTCAATTCAATTTTCATGGTCTAAAAAGCATACAGCTTAACAAAACCATGGAATAATATGTGAATTGCGAATAACATGGGTAGTAGAACGGGATTTGATTGCTCACTGAGCAGTTCAGGAATCAAGTAATAATCCATAGGACAGAAACTGTTTTTAAAGTTCAAAGCTTTTATGGTGTAAAATATATAAGTTCAATGTTTAGATTGCCGATATGAAATTGTTCAAATTCGATTTGAATATATCCAGGTTGGGTACTTGCAACTTATTGCGATAAAATTCTCTTTCCACAGCTCATCAGAAATAAAATAACAACTTAAAAAGCTCAATAATCAATCACAAGCTGATTAAACATTCTGTTTATAAATAATGAAATAGAATGTAACTATAAATTGCATTAAACTGATCATCAATGAGGAAATAAACTCTAATAATTACCTCGAGCGTACTTTACCTTACATTTTACCAGAAAACCGTAGTTAGTAATTAATTGGAATATGTTTGGGACCAATAATGTATTAATAATGCCTTCGATTCTCGATGACCAGACAAGGAATGCGAAAATTCAATTTCGGAAATGCCCCCACAACTTTTAAGTCTTCAACATCCAAACATTCATCAGTCTTGCAAACCCGTTAAAACTGGTTGCTATGGTGATTAAGCAGTCAATATTGCATGTAAAATGAAAGAGAATCAAAAATGAATCAAACGTGAGAATTATTCATCCGCACTTCTCTCATCATGCGGCCGTGAGATGATAACAAGCATCCCGGGTAAATTTTCGTTGAGATTTAAATTCCATGAAAAGAATATCCATAACCAATTGTTGCATGGTCTTGCTTGTTATCATCAGTTATATACAAAATTGAAACCCACTAATGCATTGTAATGCTCACATCCCAATCCATTACACACCACTGCCGGTTTCTCGCTGTTTGCTGTCATCAGGTGGAGAGAGTAAGATCAGTTTCAATTAGCCTTGAAACACTGAATTCCTAATATATTCCTATATATGTGTATATATTACGACACACCCATCATGTGAGTGTAAATATTGATCACGCTAAAGAAATCTATGTTAAGACATGCAACAATACCTGTGTGTAATGTCAACAGACTTTTCCCGTCTGACATTGATTGGTGGAGAGCGTGTAATATTTGTATTCATCTGCCTACAATTGCATACTCCTGCAATTTAGATTCACCGAAATTCACAACAGTAAATTTATTTCACTCAAATATTAAGTTGATGGAAAACTCGGCGAATACTGACACACAGAATCCTCAAGCTATTTCTGAGAAAAAATATGTTGAAAAACCTATAAAAAACACTTTATTCAATAATATTGTTCAACATTTTTATGGACATTTATCTTAGAAAGCACGGATAATTAAACGTACCCAAATTGTCGCATGGATAAAGATATCACAGGAGGATCACGCTGCTTCCAGGTCAATTAACAAACAAGAATCGATTTTGCTTTGCACTCATGATCGTGTTTAGAATGTCCAGCATGATTCGAGAACGGAAAAGCGATTGCAGACTCAATTAAACCATTCATCTGGAAATTGCAACAAAAACCTGATGAGGCGTTGCACATACGAGAAATAAAAATACTGATTTGAACCCTAAAATAATTACCTCATCCAACATCCTGTACAACAAACGACTAAGTATTATACGCTGACAAGCATCTGACAAACGGCCGGAATAATTTTTCGATCTAACTCTTTCCATCCATTCGAAAGAACTCAACGTTCTCCATGTTTGAGCTCTCTCTCAATATTGTATATAGCTTTGCAAATCTCACCCTACCTTGTAAACGCATCAAGTTCTTCATCCAAACCATCGATTCATATTACATTGGCTGTACGAAGTATCGTATCGTCCCGTTAATTAGGACACACAAACACACACGACCGCACATAAACGCGACACCATGACCCAAAAGGCCGTACGACAAAAGTGAAAAGGCTGTACTTAAAGGCTAACTGCAAATGCACGTGCTGTCACCTGTCATGCCTGCTCTGGCAAAATACATTCTAGCTGCAATAAGACCTTAACGAAGGAAACGATAAATATAATTAAAGACGATTCTGCTGCTCTGAATGCAGACAAAGTTCACGAGGCCTCTGGACTCAGCAACTGCAGACAAATAATTAAGAGCTGGGTTTAAAGGCGCGAATTGACCATGTTCAAAAAACACTTAAACTCGATTCCTCGCTAGAAAGTCGCATGAAACCAGCGTCATCCTTCAAGCAATAAATGATAAATGCATATTAGAAAATAGGAAAGCTATCGCTGATCAGCAGAGAACATCGAAAAAGTGTAGGATAAAGACCCTAAGAACGTGAGCTCCCGAAGCCAGCACATATATCAAACTAACGGACACGTAAACCCAGCACAAACATCGAAATCAATAGGCGTTATTCTATCTGATCCTGGCGTCAAGTTACGAGACAATCGTTGAGTTTAGAGGATAACGTTCAACCAAGAAAACTTTGAGATGCATACACAGGCGACAGATTCCACCTAAACGAATAACGCAAATGTCGCTCGATCCGAAATCGATCAGGATCCGAATCGAGAACCTGAAACAATTTCCGATTATGTCACTCAAGCAATATCAACACAAACAAAGATACACACCCACCAGATTGATACTAATAGCTATCTGAGCTCAACCCATCAAAACCTGGCAAGCCCGATTCCAGAGAAGTCGGACCAATAATTTCAGTTTACATCCCGTCATTAATCACGAAAAACACGATCAAGTGTATCTATACAAACGCAAACAGCCTTATCAACAAACTAATCGAACTGTCCATGATGCCGGATACGAGCTATTGACAAAAGTACTTGTGCAAGTCAATATATTAACAATAACATTTAAAGCGTCATTGGCTATGAAGAACAGAAAAAGGGCTATAATTATAACCGCTCATTTAGGATCTTGTGTGAAAACACAGCCGATTAACGGCACCCGAGTTCATAGAGAAAATCAAGTAAATGATGATGTGAACAAAAATGCTCATTTACTTGCATTTCCATCACACACACACTCATCGTGACCAGTTTCGTGGCGTCTGCGATCATCAGGTAGGGACCGTAGGATTAGGATCCACATGCGCTTCATATAGTGGAAGAACGAAAAACAATTGACGCTTGTATACCACTGTTGCATAAGGTTAGTACGATCAACCTTGCATGCGCAGATTCGATTTTCAGCGTTTAGGGTCAACATTCACAACGAACGCAACAGCGAATCTTAATTAAGACTTATCTTATCATATTGAATTAAACCCAATTCCAATCTTAATTCGCACTATCGAATGCGAGCATTATTCAATTACTTTTGCTGATTCTAAGGATTTTACTAAACCTCCTTTGCTCATTGCCATTGAAGATATAATAATGGTAATCGGGATAACCTCCAATGAGGGCTTTTGATACGATTAACACGGAAAAGGTTCTAAATACACCTACATAAATGACAAATTAAAACGGGACATATAACGTAATAAGCCCGTTAATACAGAAAAGTGCAACAATTCAATAACCCACGAGGGAATATCGAATCCAGCCGCGAAATTCTGCCCGACGTTTTCAAAAGCCGAGATTTTTCGTGCTTCGTTTGTGTCATGTCCCAACTTGCATTGAACGGCTCATTCTTTGGCTTTTTCTGCGAGACCGTCATGCCATTCCTGCGAAAATGGAATAACAAATAAGTAATGAAGAATTTACAAGTTTTTAATACAAATGATTGATAACAACATTATAATTACTAATTAAAATTTCGTTGAAAGCAGGTGTCATAGCAAATGGGATTGCAAGTAATTGACTGGATTTATTTATCTAACAAGTATCTGGGTTTCATTGGTCCGTTGCTTATTTTCGAGTTATTTAGTACGACTTGATTTAATCGATACATTTGTAAACACTAGAACGGATTCTGGGCGGATGTAATAATGTGTTTTGACTATCTTCTTTTCGTGTTACACCTAAGTAAACTACATAAATTTGTCATAAGCACAACATTATCTAATGTGTAACTATGGCAACCAATGTGGACTATCGTGAAAAACTTTTTGAATATTTCGAAGGACTTGGTACTGATGAGTAGTCGCCAAAACATAATGAACCAACTCTCCAAACAAATTGAAACAACAATGCGCGTCAGATTTAATCGGTGTTAGCTTACACTGTATCTCATGGGAAGACCTGAAAAGAAGATCAGATCGGTTGGACGATCACAACAGATGTTGCTGGCTCCTTCTCGACTGGTCAAGCATATGACGCTACTCAAATGTGCCAGTCTGGAGAAACATTCGTGAAGGCTTAATTGCGATCGGTCACACGGTGGACGGTAGATCAGGCCGTAAGGCATGAGACTACAATGTTAAAGGTCCTCGGTTCGAATCAGACCCGATACAGGATATGCATTGCTGATTAGCTCAAATAAGAGCAAAACTCGTGGCCAGTACATCCAATGTGGTAAACTTTGTGAATATTTCGAAGGACTTTTACAGATGAGTAGTCGCCAAAACATGATGAAAATACGGTCTAAACATGCCACAATCAGATTGAAACAGTGAGAATATTTAAAGTGATTTTTAAAACAGCGGAATTGTGTTAAACAAAGTTCGATTTCGAAGCTACTGTTAAATAAGATTTGATCAAGGAATCAATTTGTTTCAATACAAAATCACAAAGTGAATCTTAGTCTAGCTGTTTAGACGGTTACAAACGACTGATGTATAGTGTTGCCAATATGTTTTGTGCAACTTCTATCATTCAGTGAATTGTTAAAAATGGTTCAATAAACTCGGGTTAGTTACCATGTGCAAACAATGCTACGCTGAAAATGAAATATTCTACTGCAAGTTTAATGCCGCATTCTTAGCAAATCGTTTGTAGACCGCTGCATCATACGATGTCTAGAGGCCGGGGAGTTCAATAACATCAAGAAACAAACTTAACATAATATTATTTTCTGACATCCTAGTAATCTTATTATTAACAGTAATTTATTTTCCCTCCATCGATGCAGGTTTAATGCTGCATTCTTAGTAGATGCTTTGTAGGCCGGGAAATGTAATAACATCAGGAAACAAACTTAACGTCTTGTTATTTTTTGACATCCTAGTAATCTTATTATTAACAGTAATTCATTTTTCGTCAATCGATCTTTTTTAGTTAAATTCACTCAAGATCTTCTAAAAGCTCTTTTTTACTGCCAAAACTGATGAATCATCACGAGACTATATTCACACAGAGTTCACGCGTTGTTGTTGCTGCTTCGCGGTAAGCAGAGTACAGTACATTCAAACGCTGTGAACGCATGAACAAATAGATAGTGTTCAAAAAATAGATTTCACTCAATGGATAATCTAACTATTATTCATGGTTTTATTTCCGAAGAATATATATATATATATATCCGCATTACCATCACAAAAAATAAGAGACCGTTGTTTCACAGTATACAATCTTGACCTATTGTAGCGGGTGTGGATTCAACACCATTTTGGAAAGAACACGGATTAATTTCGTTGCTTCACACAACTTCTTCGGATTATCGGCCGACTACCTGCTCATTATTCCGACACCTGAGGTGATCAGTTAGTCTGTGTCAGATAATCAACATCTACTTACATTTAATTTTTTGCGGCTGGCTCCACACGTGGCTTAGCCGACTTCACTGATGTCTTGAATCATTTAAGCCCACGCGCGTTTAAGTGGAGCGAGATCGTTGCAAGTCGTGATACAATCGCATTCCCACCTTTGATCGCCATATACGGTACATAGTTCCAGGGCGCCTACCACTTCCTTCACTGTTTCAAGCCAGATCTTCATTTGACCACCTTGTCGCCGACGCCAAGTGAGAGCGTGTTTGGGGTCGAACGTGATTCGTGAGCTCGAAGTCTGTCTTTCAGAGGACGTGGCCAAACTCGTGCACTCTTAGCCATTGGAAGTAAACCGGAAGGGAAGGTATTACGTCGCATCGCGCCCGAACGGCAGCATTAAATCGTTGTCGGTATATCGCAAACCTAATATTACCATAAGCACTATTTGTTGAACACTAGAAAAGATTGTGCATCCAGTTACCTCAACGGCAACGCCTCACATCCATGAAGTAGTACAGGGCAGATCTCTTCTTGGTAAACACATATTTTAGTCTTGATACTTATCCGGGGGCTGCGCTCAAGGGTGCACTCTAACTACAGAAATGGATTACGCAAACGATCGAACCTTAACTTCATTTCATTTTTCGCCCGAACAATGGGCAACATAGCAAAACCAGGTATTTGAAGATTCAAACATGCACGATCGAATATCTCTGGACCAATTGAATATTATTGCTCCTCGTTTCCGTCTGCATTGAGCCGAATGCAAATTTAATAATTTTGGTCTTATTTCGTATCGATAATTAGATAATCCCAAAACGAGTTTTGTCGTTCTGCGCTGTGGCGTTTCCAATAGCTGAATATCTTTTTTCAACCAAGGATCCCATGCCGGTATAGCATATTCATCATGAAGACGGATGTACGTTGAAATCAATTTGCAGACAATATTGAGGTCAAACGAAACTAGGACAAATCTAAGGAGACCCAAGTTGCTTTCAGCTATGCAGGCAGCCAGTCGACATTGCATTGAGTTTCCTAAGTGTGATTGGATAATCACGCCCAAATCTTGTTCGGAAGAGGCGGGTTTATTAACAGTGCGACCTAGATAATATTCTTTGCTCAACTTGCTGTTGAGAGACAATAGGCTGCATTTCGAAGCATTCAGTGGCATTTAGTTGTCTAGGGACCAACTGTAAATCATATCGAGATCCCGTCGCAGGTTCTGCGTGTCGTCTGCGGAGTTTATCTTGCGCCAACGCTTTGCGTCATCAGCGAAAAAAAGCACCGACGACTGCAATACAGTAGGCAAGTCGATTATATATATTAAAAACGGAAGAGGTTTGGAGACTAATCCTTGTGGGACACCACGGACAACTTTAAACGACTCATATAGTTCGTTTTTGGCTCTCACATACATCTCACGAGATATCAACCATTCTTTAATCCATGCATAAAAACTACCGCGTACACCGTAGGTGTGCAGTTTCGACGAAAGTATTTCGTGATTACCACGATCGAAAGCTTTTAGGAAATCAATATAAATCACGTACATGGAGTTGCACGCATCCAATAGCTCGGACCAAGATTCTTTTGCTATTACTAAGTTTAACCGGCAAGATCATTTTTTCCTGAATCCACGCTGTGCCCAGGAGATTAAATTATTAATCTCAAAGTGATTTCGCAAGGCATCAGATATTATGGACTCCATTACTGTTGATAGCTCTGGTAATAACGGTATCGGGCGATAGTTTAATGTATTATTTCTCTCGCCACCCTTGTAGATGTGACTAATCAGGGCAGCTTTACTAGTTTCTGGTAGAAAGCTGTGCTCGAACATCATCGTGAATACATCACATGTCGGTATTGCCAATGCGGAAGATAGATTGTAGAATATTTTTGCGTGTATATTGTCTATACCGGATGAACCTGTTCTCTTCATCGTCAATAATTTCGTTTATAGAACGTTGGGGGAAACTCCACCCCGTGGAGAATTGGCAGGCTGCAGCGCTCAGAGTTTAAAGGCTGTCCATGAGTCGACACTTGTGAGAAAACTGATGCGAACTGTTGTCGGAAAACGTTAGCACAATCTTTAAATGACTTCACTAGTCCAGTACCGGAGGCCAGTGGCGGTATTCCCATTTTAAGATTCCGGAGGACTTTGACGTGTTCATACAAGGCTTCGAGTTTTATAATCAATTTTTGGACTACACTGATTTGATAATCTTTTCTGTCTTTCGAATGAGAGATACACACTTATTTCGCAATAAGGTGTAGAAGCACCAAGTTATCGCAGACGGATCGTTCAAGTATTTGGACCAGGCTTTGTCACGCTTACACATCCATTTCCGAGTACCGCTTCTGAGAGGCTTTTCGGACGCTGTTTGCTGGATATTATTTTTACCTTCGATGATGAATCAATGATAATACGGAGTTGGCTGTAAAACGTTTCCCAGATTTCCATAGCTGATTTGAATTCAAGGAAATTCCATCGATTTGCATTAGTAATAGCTCGCAGCAAGTCATAGTTCACAGTTGTATGCGTTCGTCAAGTATTTACTGCTGGTTCATTGTTGTTGTTGTTGTTGTTGTTGTTGTTGTTGTTGTTGACCTCCTTAAGTCGATGTCGACCATGGATGTACTTCACATTCGCATGAATGTTCATGTTCTACAGCTTCCGGAATGACTAAACAGTTTGATTCGGGAGGAACAATCTCACCCACAGCGCTGGCAACGATAGTCAGAATTCGGTTGTAATGCATCGGTTGCACGGCGTCGACGTGATCTGCGTTCAGCAGCCAAGAGCTGTATCCGCTTCTCCCCAGTTCGCAAACGACGGTTTACACAATGCCTCCAATGTAAGCGGTCAAAAGCAAGTTCTTCCCAACTCGCCGGGTCAATGCTAAGAGCTTTCATATCTATTTTGTTAACGTATTTGTGCCGCAAGTGCGGTCTGCCCAATGGTCGACTTCCTAATTGCAACTCAACATAGAGTAAGTCTTTCAGAATACGAACATTTTCCATTCTGTAGACATGGCAAAGCCACTGCAGGCGTCGCTGTCGAAATCAGGTGAAAATGTTCTGTAAACCAGCTTTTGAAAGCACTTCAGAATTAGTCACTCTGTCCATCCACGATATGTTCAAGATACGACGGATGCTTTGTAAATGGAAAGCATTCAGCTTCCGTTCATGTATTGCGTGGGTGGTCTAGGTTTCACTGCCATACAGTAAACCAGTAAAATCTTCCTTTCCAAAAAAATGTGTAATCTTTTCTGTTAACATACCAGTGTCTGGTAATCGCGTCTCTTGCAGGGCAGCCACGTCGACCTTCAGTCTCTTTAGCGCATTGCTAATCACAGCCGATTTTCTTACGCCTCTGATATTCGAGACGTCGTCATAAAATCCAGGACGTATGGACCGGACGTTCCAAGTTCTCAATTTCAGAAATGACATATGTTTTTCAGTGGTTCGCTTCGATGGTGCGGAAAAACAGTCTGCTTGTCGGTTGATTCCTAATCCCCATGCACTCAATGAGGATAGCAGACCGTGGCGAGACGGCACCATATTGGCTGGGGGCTGCCCAGCTTGAGGCGGGCGATAGCCGTCCAATGATACCTGAAAGTCTCTCCCACCGTCGGAAGCAGCCCCAGGCGCTGAGCTCTACGCCAATCGAGCCCTAGCTCTTAACCGTTACATGCAGCTTCTCGTGTAATTATCCACAGAAGGGGAATGGAGTGTCCTCTCCATTGGTGCATTGTGATGTACGCCAGGTAAGTTCAAAGTGGAGAACTAGCTGTTGCCCACGCAGCAAGTGCTCTCAATCCACGTCACCACCGTAACTGAAGAAACAAATAGGCTGATACGTTGGGACAACGATGCCGCCGCAGGAGTTGGCAGGGCGAAGTTGAATAAAACTTCGGACTGTCTAGCGGGACTCCAGCTCCGGATTTATCCTCGAGATTGACTCCTGAAGCCTTTACCATGATTGGATGTAGCCACAAGGCAGTGGAGGTTTGATATAAAGGTTTTCCTTCCCCCTGGTGGAACGCCTTCGTGGACTTACGAGCTCCACCAGCCCGAAGCACGCTGGTTTTAAGGCGCCAGTCAGCCGCCTTCGCCGTTTCTCCTGTCAGTAGAAGCAGGTCCGCCGGGTCAAACAGGACCACGCGTGCAGGCCATTAGCTGGAGTTGGTTGTCATAGGCTATATGAGACGCGTGCCATCGGACCATTTTGAAATTAGGAGCTTATCCTCAAAACCGACACGGCTTTGACAACCTTGGAACCTGCTGGTTCGTATTGATAAATATAATCAAATGCTATGACAACATGATCACTCAATCCGAGTGGAGCTGTATAGGAAACAGATTCTACCATGAGTTCTTCGTTTGTAAGTATGAAATCAGGAGTACATGGGGTTTGTTCAGATTGAAATCGCGTTGGTAGTTCTACATGGTTGTAAATAGGGGAGCAAGTCATTATTTATTAAAGAAAGCTTTTGAATGAATCGCCACCTGTAATATGAGTTGCAAGTGTAGGTAATTTAAAATCATAACAGTAATTTATTTTTCGTCCATTGATCTTTTTTTAGCTAAATTCACTCAAGATCTTCTAAAAGCTCTTTTTTACTGCCAAAACTGATGAATCATCATGAGACTATATTCACACAAAGTGCACACGTTGTTGTTGCTGCTTCGCGGTAAACAGAGTGCAGTACATTCGAACACTGTGAACGAATGACCAAATAGATAGTGTTTAAAAAAATAGATTTCACTCAATGGATAGTCTAACTATTATTCATGGTTTTATTTTCGAAGAATATATATGTATATATATATATATATATATCGGCTCTCCCATCACAAAAAATACAAGACCGTCGTTTCACTGTATACAATCTTGACCTATTGAAGCGGGTGTGGATTCATCACCCTTTCGGAAATAACACGGATTAATTTCGTTGCTTCACACAACTTCTTCGGATTATCGACCGACTACCGGTTCATTATTCTGACACCTGATGTGAACAGTTAGTCTGTGTCAGATAATCAATATCTACTTACTTTCACTTTTTGGCGGCTGGCTCCACACGTGGCTTAGCCGAATTCGTCAATCGATCGTCAATCGATCTTTTTTAGTTAAATTCACTCTAGATATTCTAAAAGCTCTTTTTTACTGCCAAAACTGATGAATCATCATGAGACTATATTCACACAAAGTGCACGCGTTGTTGTTGCTGCTTCGCGGTAAACAGAGTGAGGTACATTCGAACACTGTGAACGAATGACCAAATAGATAGTGTTTAAAAAAATAGATTTCACTCAATGGATAGTCTAACTATTATTCATGGTTTTATTTTCGAAGAATATATATATATATATATCGGCTCTCCCATCACAAAAAATACAAGACCGTCGTTTCACTGTATGCAATCTTGACCTATTGAAGCGGGTGTGGATTCATCACCCTTTCGGAAATAACACGGATTAATTTCGTTGCTTCACACAACTTCTTCGGATTATCGGCTGACTACCTGCTCATTATTCCGAAACCTGAGGTGATCAGTTAGTCTGTGTCAGATAATCAACATCTACTTACATTTACTTTTTGCGGCTGGCTCCACACGTGGCTTAGCCGACTTTAATGATGTCTCGAATCATGCGAGCCCACGCGCGTTAATCTGAAACGAGATCGTTGCAAGTCGTGATACAATCGCATTCCCACCTTTGATCGCCATATACGGTACATAGTTCCAGGGCGTCTACCACTTCCTTCATTGTTTCCAGCCAGATCTTTATTTGACCGCCTTGTCGCCGACGCCAAGAGAGAGCGTGTTTGTGGTCGAACGAGATTCGTGAGCTCGAAGTCTGTCTTTCAGAGGACGTGGCCCAATTCGTGCACTCTTAGCCTTTGGAAGTGAACGGAAAGGGAAGGTATTCCGTCGCATCGCGCCCGAACGGCAGCGTTAGATCCTTGTCGGTATATCGCAAACCTAATATTATCCTAGGGCACTATTTGTCGAACACTAATAAACATTGTGCATCCTGTTACCTCAACGGCAACGCCTCACATCCATAAAGTAGTATATGGCAGATGTCTTCTTGGTAAACACATATTTTAGTCTTGATACTTATCCTGGGGCTGCGCCCAAAGGTGCTCTCTAACTGCAGAATCGGGGTGAGCGCACGATCGAACCTTAACTTCACGTCATCTTCCGCCTGACTATTGGGCAACATAGCAAAACCAGGTATTTGTAGATTGAAACATACTCGATCGGACATCTCTGGTCGTCCAATTACCAGACACCTGGTGCAACGTTATAAGAAAACCCTTTGGTTTGTACTGCTTTTATTACGGTGCCGACTTTTCAAGCAGAGCGACTAATATGGTCTAAAAGCCTTCGCAGCGTCTCAGCATTTTCGTCCAAAACCACTAGATCATCCGCGTAATTGAGATATGTGATCCAGAGATCCGTTGAAACGTGAACCGCTTGATAGTCTGTTAATTCTTTTTTCATGATGAAGTCAACGAAATAGTTGAACAGCATAGGATATTTCTGACAGACTTGTTTGATTTTTGTGTGCAAGCTAAGTTCCATGACTCTTCAGCGTAGACGTAAACCCTAGCCCTATTAAAATTGTAATAGTTCTAATCAGGCTAACGAGCTTGAACAACACCCCATCCGATAGCACAATGTCCCATAAATAACTGTCTACAGAGTCAAAGGCGGCGTGGAAATCAATTAAACAAGCTATCGCTTGATGTTGGTACCGTGCACGTTGCTTCAAAATCCTGTGTAAGGTGAATATTTGGTCAACACATCCCACACCAAGGCAAAAGCCATCTTGCACAACTCTAGCGCGCAGATTTCGTTCGACGGTGTATCGGTTTAGCGGGAACATCGCAAACAGCTTAGCTGCGTTATCGATTAGACTTATTCCGCGGTAGTTGATGCACACATATTTATCTTCACGTAGGGGAATAAAAATTGACATTCTACAATCTGACGGAAACAATCCGTCTCTCTGATCAAACAAAACACATTATGCAGAGGAGATATTAAGGCGTCAGCGCAGGCCTAGATAAGTTATACGAAAAACCTATCCTTGTCTGGCGAAAGACCGTTCTTCATTTGTTGCAAGACACTGGAATCTCTTACTCTAATGGGGCATCGCAGTTTATTGGGTAACCGCATTTCTGTATTTGGGCTGTGTTCAATGTTCTGGTAGCTGACTGGCGGATCAGTAACTGGCTGGAATGCTCAACTCACCTAGCGAGCTTATCATTAAGGTTAAATGTCACACGTACTGACGAATCTCTGAGGTTTGTGCATAAAATACGGCATCCAGATGCGGTGAGAATAAGGTAAACCAGTTATCCAAATTCTCCGTTTTTTCGCTGAAGTTTCCACTTCACATGCGGTTTCCACTGATCCTAACTGGCGGATCTTTTAGCAGCTCTGATTAGTAGGCGGTAAAGAAAAGCATCATGCATTCGAGCATCTTTTACTTGATCCAGTTTCGCTGGTGGCGAGAGACGGTGTCTAGGCTTTCTAACGCCGCCGTCTGAGTAACGACCTTTAGTCTGGACCACTGCTGTTCAACTGAGGCATCACTTCCATAAAAATGCTCACCAATATCATCTGTGAGCTTCTTACATTTATCCTGGTTTCCTTAAGCTGCTAAGTTGAAACGCTCTCAAGTGTTATTCCTTTGGAGGTTTAGCAGACAAAGTCGGAGTTTTGCGCGAACGAGTGTGGGATCAGCGCCCGCAGCATTCCCTGTTTCGGCCGAGCGTTAGGACATACAGTCTAACATTGATGACATCCAGTGGGAGCGAATTAGGATATAATCGATCTGACTCGCTGTTCTTCCATCATTCTAGTACCAAGTTAATAATTGCTTCTCAGATTGCTGGAACTTGGTCTTGAAAACACATCAGAGATTGTAGACAGCGAACTCAATTATTCGGTCGCCGTTGCCCTGGGCCAAATCTGAAGGAAATTTGGTTGGCTGCATCGTTTCAGTACGTGCGTTCCAATCGCCAACCACAAAAAATATTTCGTTTCCAGTTACTCTATCGGCGATGGAATGTAGTTATTTATATAAATCGTCTTTAGCATTTCAGTTGGCAGATAACTTTGGTGCACACACCTAGACGAAAGTAATATTGACTGGATGCCATCTCAGTCTGACCAATGCAATTCTTGGGTAGACTGGCGTACATGACATGATTGGGGCATGATCCTGGGGCTGCGCCCAAAGGTGCTCTCTAACTGCAGAATCGAAGTGAGCGCACGATCAAACCTTAACTTCAGTTCATCTTTCGCATGATATTTGGGCAACATACCGGAACCAGACATTTGAAGATTGAAACATACTCGATCATCCATAAGCGCCTTGAGTGCTTTGACTAAGAATCACTTTGTGATTCTGTGTCTGAACATAGTGTTTCGTTTTACGAACCCTATATAACAGTGGCATACAAGCATAACTTTGTTTACCACTTTTTCAAGGCTCACTGAACCTGATCTTACCGTCTCCACCTGACGACGGCAAAGAGTCCGAAACCGGTAGTGGTGTGTAAGGGATGGGGATGTGAGCAACACATTACTCTGGTCATCCATAAGCACCTTGAGTGCGTTGACCGAGAATCACATTGTGATTCGTTTTCTGAACATAGTGGTTCGTTGTACGAACCCTATATAACCCTGGCATACAAGCATAACTTTGTTTACCACTTTACCACTGTTTCAAGGCTTCCTGAAACTGATCCTTCCGTCTCCACTTGACGACGGCAAACAGTTAAAAACCGGTAGTGGTGTGTGAGGTATGGAGATGTGGGCAACACATTAGTTTGGTCATCCATAAGCGCCTTGAGTACTTTGACCAGGAATCACTTTGTGATGCTGTGTCTGAACATCGTGGTTCGTTGTAAGAACCCTATATAACACTGGCATACAAGCATAACTTTGCTTACCAATTTACCACTGTTTCGAGGCTCCCTGAAACTGATCTTACCGTCACCACCTGACGACAGCGAAGAGCCAAAAACCGGCAGTGGTGTGCGATGGATGAAAGTGTTAGCAACACATTACTTTGGTCATCCATGAGCACCTTAAGTGCTTTAACCGAGAATCATTTTGTGATTCTGTCTGAACATCGTGCTTCGTTGTACTAACCCTATATAACAGTTGGCATACAAGCATAACATTGTTTACTTTTATTCCACTGTTTCAAGGCTCACTGAACCTGATCCTACTGTCTCCACCTGACGACGCCAAACAGCCAGAAACCGGTAGTGGTGTGTGAGGTATGGAGATGTGGGCAACACATTAGTTTGGTCATCCATAAGCGCCTTGAGTGCTTTGACCAAGAATCACTTTGTGATTCCGTGCCTGAACATCCTGGTTCGTTGTACGAACCCTATATAACACTGGCATACAAGCATAACTTTGTTTACCACTTTACCACTGTGTCAAGTCTCCCTGGAACTGATCTTACCGTCTCCACCTGACGATGGCAAACAGCCAGAAACCGGCAGTGGAGTGTAAGGTATAGGGATGTGAGCAACACATTACTTTGGTCATCATAAGCGCCTTGAGTGCTTTGATCGAGAATCAGTTTGTGATTCTGTGTCTGAACATCGTGGTTCGTTGTACGAACCCTATATAACAGTGGCATACAAGCATAACTTTGTTTACCACTTTACCACTGTTTCGAGGCTCCCCGAAACTGATTCTACTGTCTCCACCTGACGACGGCAAACAGCCAAAAACCGGCAGTGGAGTGTAAGGTATGGGGATGTGAGCAACACATTACTCCGGTCATCCATAAGCGCTTGAGTGCTTTGACCAAGAATCACTTTGTGATTTTGTGTCTGAACATAGTGGTTCGTTGTACGAACCCTATATAACAGTGGCATACAAGCATAACTTTGTTAAACACTTTACCACTGTTTCTAGGTTCCCTGAAACTGATCTCACCGTCTGCAACTGACGACGGCAAACAGCCAGAAACCGGTAGTGGTGTGTAAGGTATGGGGATGTGAGCAACAGATTACTTTGGTCATCCATGAGCTCCTCGAATGCTTTGACCAAGAATCACTTTGTGATTCTGTGTCTGAACATAGTGGTTCGTTGTACGAACTCTATATAACAGTGGCATACAAGCATAACTTTGTTTACCACTTCACCACTGTTTCGAGGCTCCCTTAAACTGATTTTACCGTCTCCACCTGACGACGGCAAACTGCCGAAAACCGGTGGTGGAGTGTAAGGTATGGGGATGTGAGCAACACATTAGTTTGGTCATCCATAAGCGCCTTGAGTGCTTTGACCAAGAATCACTTTGTGATTCCGTGCCTGAACATCCTGGTTCGTTGTACGAACCCTATATAACAATGGCATACAAGCATAACTTTGTTTACCACTTTACCACTGTTTCAAGGCTCCCTGAAACTGATCTTACCGTTTCCACCTGACGATGGCAAACAGCCAGAAACCGGTGGTGGTGTGTAAGGTATGGGGATGTGAGCAACACATTAGTTTGGTCATCCATAAGCGCCTTGAGTGCTTTGACCAAGAATCACTTTGTGATTCCGTGCCTGAACATCCTGGTTCGCTGTACGAACCCTATATAACACTGGCATACAAGCATAACTTTGTTTACCACTTTACCACTGTTTCAAGGCTCCCTGAAACTGATCTTACCGTTTCCACCTGACGATGGCAAACAGCCAGAAACCGGTGGTGGTGTGTAAGGTATGGGGATGTGAGCAACACATTACTTTGGTCATCCATGAGCTCCTTGGATGCTTTGACCAAGAATCACTTTGTGATTCTGTGTCTGAACATAGTGGTTCGTTGTACGAACCCTATATAACAGTGGCATACAAGCATAACTTTGTTTACCACTTTACCACTGTTTCGAGGATCCCTTAAACTGATTTTACCGTCTCCACCTGACGACGGCAAACTGCCGAAAACCGGTGTTGGAGTGTAAGGTATGGGGATGTGAGCAACACATTACTCCGGTCATCCATAAGCGCCTTGAGTGCTTTGACCAAGAATCACTTTGTGATTACGTGCCTGAACAACCTGGTTCGTTGTACGAACCCTATATAACACTGGCATACAAGCATAACTTTGTTTACCACTTTACCACTTTTTCAAGGCTCCCTGAAACTGATCTTACCGTTTCCACCTGACGATTGCAAACAGCCAGAAACCGGTAGTGGTGTGTAAGGTATGTGGATGTGAGCAACACATTAGTTTGGTCATCCATAAGCGCCTTGAGTGCTTCGATCGATTATCACTTTTTGATTCTGTGTCTGAACATCGTGGTCCGTTGTACTAACCCTATGTAACAGTGGCATACGAGCATAACTTTGTTTACCACTTTACCACTGTTTCAAGGCTCCCTGGAATTGATCTTACCGTCTCCACCTGACGATGGCAAACAGCCAGAAACCGGCAGTGGAGTGTAAGGTATAGGGATGTGAGCAACACATTACTTTGGTCATCCATAAGCGCCTTGAGTGCTTTGATCAAGAATCAGTTTGTGATTCTGTGTCTGAACATCGTGGTTCGTTGTACGAACCCTATATAACAGTGGCATACAAGCATAACTTTGTTTACCACTTTACCACTGTTTCGAGGCTCCCCGAAACTGATTCTACTGTCTCCACCTGACGACGGCAAACAGCCAAAAACCGGCAGTGGAGTGTAAGGTATGGGGATGTGAGCAACACATTACTCCGGTCATCCATAAGCGCTTGAGTGCTTTGACCAAGAATCACTTTGTGATTTTGTGTCTGAACATAGTGGTTCGTTGTACGAACCCTATATAACAGTGGCATACAAGCATAACTTTGTTAAACACTTTACCACTGTTTCTAGGTTCCCTGAAACTGATCTCACCGTCTGCAACTGACGACGGCAAACAGCCAGAAACCGGTAGTGGTGTGTAAGGTATGGGGATGTGAGCAACAGATTACTTTGGTCATCCATGAGCTCCTCGAATGCTTTGACCAAGAATCACTTTGTGATTCTGTGTCTGAACATAGTGGTTCGTTGTACGAACTCTATATAACAGTGGCATACAAGCATAACTTTGTTTACCACTTCACCACTGTTTCGAGGCTCCCTTAAACTGATTTTACCGTCTCCACCTGACGACGGCAAACTGCCGAAAACCGGTGGTGGAGTGTAAGGTATGGGGATGTGAGCAACACATTAGTTTGGTCATCCATAAGCGCCTTGAGTGCTTTGACCAAGAATCACTTTGTGATTCCGTGCCTGAACATCCTGGTTCGTTGTACGAACCCTATATAACAATGGCATACAAGCATAACTTTGTTTACCACTTTACCACTGTTTCAAGGCTCCCTGAAACTGATCTTACCGTTTCCACCTGACGATGGCAAACAGCCAGAAACCGGTGGTGGTGTGTAAGGTATGGGGATGTGAGCAACACATTACTTTGGTCATCCATGAGCTCCTTGAATGCTTTGACCAAGAATCACTTTGTGATTCTGTGTCTGAACATAGTGGTTCGTTGTACGAACTCTATATAACAGTGGCATACAAGCATAACTTTGTTTACCACTTCACCACTGTTTCGAGGCTCCCTTAAACTGATTTTACCGTCTCCACCTGACGACGGCAAACTGCCGAAAACCGGTGGTGGAGTGTAAGGTATGGGGATGTGAGCAACACATTAGTTTGGTCATCCATAAGCGCCTTGAGTGCTTGGACCAAGAATCACTTTGTGATTCCGTCCTGAACATCCGGTTCGTTGTACGAACCCTATATAACAGTTGGCATACAAGTATAATCTTGTTTACCTTTAATCCACTGTTTCAAGGCTCTTTGAACCTGATCTTACTGTCCCACCTGACGACGGCAAACAGCCAGAAACCGGTAGTGGTGTGTAAGGGATGGGGATGTGAGCAACACATTAGTTTGGTCATCCATAAGCGCCTTGAGTGCTTTGACCAAGAATCACTTTGTGATTCCGTGCCTGAACATCCTGGTTCGTTGTACGAACCCTATATAACACTGGCATACAAGCATAACTTTGTTTACCACTTTACCACTGTTTCAAGGCTCCCTGAAACTGATCTTACCGTTTCCACCTGACGATGGCAAACAGCCAGAAACCGGTGGTGGTGTGTAAGGTATGGGGATGTGAGCAACACATTACTTTGGTCATCCATGAGCTCCTTGGATGCTTTGACCAAGAATCACTTTGTGATTCTGTGTCTGAACATAGTGGTTCGTTGTACGAACCCTATATAACAGTGGCATACAAGCATAACTTTGTTTACCACTTTACCACTGTTTCGAGGATCCCTTAAACTGATTTTACCGTCTCCACCTGACGACGGCAAACTGCCGAAAACCGGTGTTGGAGTGTAAGGTATGGGGATGTGAGCAACACATTACTCCGGTCATCCATAAGCGCCTTGAGTGCTTTGACCAAGAATCACTTTGTGATTACGTGCCTGAACAACCTGGTTCGTTGTACGAACCCTATATAACACTGGCATACAAGCATAACTTTGTTTACCACTTTACCACTTTTTCAAGGCTCCCTGAAACTGATCTTACCGTTTCCACCTGACGATTGCAAACAGCCAGAAACCGGTAGTGGTGTGTAAGGTATGTGGATGTGAGCAACACATTAGTTTGGTCATCCATAAGCGCCTTGAGTGCTTCGATCGGTTATCACTTTGTGATTCTGTGTCTGAACATCATGGTTCGTTGTACGAACCCTAATTAACAGTGGCATACGAGCATAACTTTGTTTACCACTTTACCACTGTTTCAATGCTCCCTGGAACTGATCTTACCGTCTCCACCTGACGATGGCAAACAGCCAGAAACCGGCAGTGGAGTGTAAGGTATAGGGATGTGAGCAACACATTACTTTGGTCATCCATAAGCGCCTTGAGTGCTTTGATCAAGAATCAGTTTGTGATTCTGTGTCTGAACATCGTGGTTCGTTGTACGAACCCTATATAACAGTGGCATACAAGCATAACTTTGTTTACCACTTTACCACTGTTTCGAGGCTCCCCGAAACTGATTCTACTGTCTCCACCTGACGACGGCAAATAGCCAAAAACCGGCAGTGGAGTGTGAGGTATGGGGATGTGAGCAACACATTACTCCGGTCATCCATAAGCGCCTTGAGTGCTTTGACCAAGAATCACTTTGTAATTTTGTGTCTGAACATCGTGGTTCGTTGTACGAACCCTATATAACAGTGGCATACAAGCATAACTTTGTTTAGCACTTTACCACTGTTTCAAGGTTTCCTGAAACTGATCTCACCGTCTGCAACTGACGACGGCAAACAGCCAGAAACCGGTAGTGGTGTGTAAGGTATGTGGATGTGAGCAACACATTAGTTTGGTCATCCATAAGCGCCTTGAGTGCTTCGATCGATTATCACTTTGTGATTCTATGTCTGAACATCGTGGTTCGTTGTACGAACCCTATATAACAGTGGCATACAAGCATAACTTTGTTTACCACTTTACCACTGTTTCATTGCTCCCTGAAACTGATCTCATCGTCTCCACCTGACGACGGCAAACAGCCAAGAACCGGTGGTGGTGTGCAAAGGATGGGGATGTGAGAAACATATTAGTTTGGTCATCGATAAGCGCCTTGAGTGCTTTGACCAAGAATCACTTTGTGATTTTGTGTCTGAACATAGTGGTTCGTTGTACGAACCCTATGTAACAGTGGCATACGAGCATAACTTTGTTTACCACTTTACCACTGTTTCAAGTTTCCCTGAAACTGATCTTACCGTCTGCAACTGACGACGGCAAACAGCCAGATACCGGTAGTGGAGTGTAAGGTATGGGGATGTGAGCAACACATTACTTTGGTCATCCATACGCGCCCTCAGTGTTTTGACCAAGAATCACTTTGTGATTTTGTGTCTGAACATAGTGGTTCGTTGTACGAACCCTATATAACAGTGGCATACAAGCATAATTTTGTTTACCACATTTCCACTGTTTCAAGGCTCCCTGAAACTGATCTCACCGTCTCCACCTGACGACGGCAAACAGCCAGAAACCGGTAGTGGTGTTTTAGGTATGGAAATGTGAGCAACACATTACTTTGGTCATCCATAAGCGCCTTGAGTGCTCCGATCGATTATCACTTTGTGATTCTGTGTCTGAACATCGTGGTTCGTTGTACGAACCCTATATAACAGTGGCACACAAGCATAACTTTGTTTACCACTTCACCACTGTTTCAAGGCTCCCTGAAACTGATCTCATCGTCTCCACCTGACGACGGCAAACAGCCAGAAACTGGTAGTGGTGTGTAAGGTATGGGGATGTGAGCAACACATTACTTTGGTCATCCATACGCGCCCTCAGTGTTTTGACCAAGAATCACTTTGTGATTTTGTGTCTAAACCTAGTGGTTCGTTGTACGAACCATATATAACAGTGGCATACAAGCATAACTTTGTTTACCACTTTACCATTTTTTCAATGCTCACTGAACCTGATTTTTCTGTTTCCACCTGATTAAGCATTGTCCTCATTCCCGTCTGTATTGAGACGAATGCAAATTCAATATTTCAAGTTATATTTCGTATCGATAATTAGATAATCTCAAAATGAGTTTTGTCGTTCTGCGCTGTGGCGTTTCCAATAGCTGAATATCTTTTTCAACCAAGGATCCTATGCCGGTATAGCATATTTAACATGAAGACGGATGTACGTTCAAATCAATTTGCAGACAAAATTGAGGTCAAACGAAACTAGGACTCTTCTAGGGAGACCCAAGTTGCTCTCAGCTATGCAGGCAGCCAGTCGACACTGCATTGAGTTTCCTAAGTGTGATTGGATAATCACGCCTAAATTTTTTGGAGGAGGCGTGTTTATTAACATTGCGACCTAGATAATATTCTTTGCTCAACATTCTGTTGAGAGACAATAGGCTGCATTCCGAAGCATTCAGTGGCATTTAGTTGTCTATGGACCAACAATAAATCATATCGAGATCCCGTTGCAGTTTCTGCGTGTCGTCTGTGGAGTTTATCTTGCGCCAAAGCTTTTCGTCCTAAGCGAAAATAACACAGTAGGCAAGTCGATTATATATACACTCGAATCTCGGTACTATGCCACCTCGTTACTAGGCCACTCTCGCTACTATGCCACTTTTGCTCGGTCGCGACAAAATTCAATACAAAATAAATTTACTATGCCACTCCCTACTCTCGTTACTATGCCACTATTCTGTGACTATTTAGAAATGCATTTTTGCGCATTTTACGCATATAGTCAGCCGGTTTCAAGGTCAAACACGCGATGTTTCTCCCTGACGTCAGCTACAACAAGCCAATCACCTCACGCACAACGACGAGCCTCTTTCCTACTCTTGCTTTAAGTATCGATAGATAGACCCACGAAAGCGCGCGCACAAACAGACACTCACAACAGTGACATCGTTATTTTGCAAACTATTCAGCCCATAATGTCAGCTCAAAAACGCAAGCGCATCGACTTTACGCTGAAGGAGAAGTTCGAGATCATCGATGCTGCGAAGAAGGAGCCGAATCAGTCCAAGTTGGCGAGGGAGATTAGCAAGAAATGGAGCGTCGAAGTTAAGAGAACCACCGTGAAGGGCATTCTCAGCGAGAAGGATGAAATTGAAGCTGCATTCAAAGCTGACGCAGCCTCACGACCCGAAGTTTGAGGAGGTAGTGCTGATGTGGCTGATGCAAGCAAGAGGACTGAATCTGCCTGTCAGCGGCGATCTGATCAAGGAGAATGCGATAAAACTGGCCGAGCTGACGCACATCTCAGTCTTTATGGCGAGCGACGGTTGGTTAGACAGCTTCAAGAAGCGCAATGGCGTCACGTTCAAGACAGTGCAGGGCGAAGCTAGAGCGGTGGAGTCCCAATCCCTTATTGATTGGCAGCAGCAGGTTCTCCGGCCCTTACTCAGGCAGTTCTCTTCAGGTGATGTCTTCAACCTGGACGAGACTGATGCAAGCGTGTGATCGGCTAGACAACGAGATGAACGAGATCCGACGAAAGAAGTTGCGTCAGCCGACGATTTCTGAGAGCTTTGGACTGATCGATTGAGCAAATAAATGATGGACTTGAGAAAATAAAGCCGTTTTTACAAAACCTCGTTACTATGCCACTCTCGTACTATGCCACTTTTGCTCGGTCCCAACGGGTAGCATAGTACTGAGATTTCAGTGTATTAAAAACAAAAGAGGTTTTTGGACTAATCCAAGATATCAACCACTCTTTAATCCATGCATGGAGTTTACCCCGTATACCGTAGGTGAGTAGTTTCGACGAAAGTATTTCGTGATTCACACAATTGGAAGCTTTTAGGAAATCAATATAAATCACGTACATGGAGTTGCACGCATCCAATAGCTCGGACCAAGATTCTTTTGCTATTACTAAGTTTAACCGGCAAGATCATTTTTTCCTGAATCCACGCTGTGCCCAGGAGATTAAATTATTAATCTCAAAGTGATTCCGTAAGGCATCAGCTATTATGGACTCCATTACTGTTGATAGCTCTGGTAATAACGGTATCGGGCGATAGTTTAATGTATTATGTCTCTCGCCACCCTTGTAGATGTGACTAATCGGGCAGCTTTACTAGTTTCCGGTAGAAAGCTGTGCTCGTACATCATCGTGAATACATCAGATGTCGGTATTGCCAATGCGGAAGATAGATTGTACACTATGTTTGCGTGTATATTGTCTATACCGGATGAACCTGTTCTCTTCATCGTCATTAATTTATTTTAAAGAACGTTAGGGGAAACTCCACCCCGTGAAGAATTGGCAGGCTGCAGCGCTCAGAGTTTAAAGGCTGTCCATGAGTCGACACTTGTGAGAAAACTGATGCGAACTGTTGTCGGAAAACGTTAGCACAATCTTTAAATGACTTCACTAGTCCAGTACCGGAGGCCAGTGGCGGTATTCCCATTTTAAGATTCCGGAGGTCTTTGACGTGTTCATACAAGGCTTTTAGTTTTATAATCAATTTTTGGACTACACTGATTTGATAATCTTTTCTGTCTTTTCGAATGAGAGAGACACACTTATTTCGCAATAAGGTGTAGAAGCACCAAGATATCGCAGACGCATCGTTCAAGTATTTGGACCAGGCTTTGTCATGCTTACACATCCATTTCCAAATACCGCTTCTGAGAGGCTTTTCGGACGCTGTTTGCTGGATATAATTTTTACCTTCGATGATGAATCAATGATCGACCATTGGGCAGACCGCACTTGCGGTACAAAGACGTTTGCAAAAGAGATATGGAAGCTCTTGGCATTGAACCGGCAAGTTGGGAAGAACTTGCTCTTGACCGCTCACATTGGAGGCACTGTGAAAGCGTCATGTGCAAGCTGGGGAGGAGCAGATTCAGCTTTTGGCTGCTGAACGCAAATCACGCCGCCGGCGTGCAACTATACAATCCTATCCGAATCATTAATTTAAAAATTATCAAAGAGTATTTAAATAGCATTTTCAGGCCGAAACATCCTCACATATCTATCTTCGCATTTGGTAGCTGAAACGAAACAATTGAAATGTTGTCAAGTGATATGAGACATGCTGATCAGCAGCAGTTATTAGCTTTGTATGTGACGGGCCAGAAATATTAACTGGACATACTGAGGGATTCAGTCTTTGTCATATTCTCAAAAATGCTCCAAGATGTTTCGTATCTATGACAAAAAGTGATGAAAAATTGCTATAGTAGCTTACTAAAGAAAGAATGAACAATATTTTACATCCAAGCAAATCACACATCTGAATTTGCATGTTTTCTAATGAAAAGTTACGTGGAGTTTCATCGGCGGCACAACGGACTGGGCCCATTGCTTTTGTTATTGGAAGATCTAGGTATTCTAAAAGTGTCTGCAACATTTGAATCACGAGATCCAATGGCATCGGTAATGTATAACCATTGCTTAAAATCATGTTGCTTTGATTCTCAAGTTGATAGTGATTAAACAATTTTGTGACACCGTCGAATATTATTATTCGTGAAGTATACTTGTCCCGATAAGTGTTTAGACACGTTCTTTCGCACCAGAGCATGCCGCCTTGTACTTAGCAAGTTTGTAGTGGACCAGAAATATAAGTCTAGCACTACACACAAAATGGCAATAATGGAAAGAACTCACTAAAAGACCAAAGGAGCAAATGTCCAAATAATGATCCAGAGAAGCCCAACGATAGCAAAATAATCCACACAGGAAAAGTCCAAGAGATAATGGAATCCAAGGTGCAGAAAGTGCTAAAATGTTGGAGGATCCGTTAATCACACTCCCGGCACGCGGCGATCCACGCAAACTCCGCAACCGCGGAAGAAGACAAAGTCTGAGTTCCAAATTGTATTGACCGCCAAAAAGGTGTGTTGTACAAGCATTAATTCGAATGAAATACACATGGCCAAAAAATGAATAATTATACAAGGCCAAAAAGTGTATGTACAAAATGCTAAGGTACAAGGGAAAGTAGGTCACTACAAGTTAAACTGGGTCCAGAATTGAGTAGATACGCATTGAGGATGACTTCTTTCATGTCAGAGTTAGTTCACAATGTCAATCTTAATAGGCGCGGCCGGTCTACGTGTGGGGAGCCTTTATGCTGAGTTAAGCGTGTCATCGAAATAGGTACTGAAGTATTCAAGCAAATCTGTGTACGGAGATTAGTCCATTAATTGAGCTCATGTTCTTCTCTTGCCGAAAAAAGTGTATCTGTCGACTCCGGTAAATTTTTGTATAGTACATTGAGAGCGATATCGGTCTTAGTTGAATGAGCTGTAGTGTTGCGTTTTTTGGTTTGCTCGGATCTGGCAACCAGACGGTGGGTGGTCCAGGCCAAAGTGTTCACCAATTTACCAGATGAGGACCGCGGTAAGCAGGTTTCACCAGATCCATCTTTTTTACACCCGGATAAGCAGTCACCAGACTCAGTTAAGGGTTAAGTTTGAATCGTAATTTTTCTCATGCTTTTTGACGCCTTATGCAACATTTATTTCAGGTTGAATTGCTTTGGCAATTGTATCTACCAAAATCTGTTTAAATGTTTCTTCGTTAATAATTTTCAAAAAATCCCTATTCGAGATTCCAGCTCTCCTCGCGGGAAGGATTTGTAGGTGTATCGCTAGGTTGTTTACTCCAACATGCACTACATACGTAGCGAACGCCGGGGAAATCAACGTTGTTAATAAACATTTGACGCACATCATGTGCTGCCTTCTTTGTCTGGGCATCAAGGTCATCCTTCGTGTCATTGTTACAATCCAGTAAGGGATGAGTCTGTGCACAATCCACAATCACTGTTGTCTTCCTTTACTAATTATGGCCGAGATTGTAGTTATTAGTTTACTTAAAAGCTATTTTCCTTTTGTATTTGTTGATATTGATTGATCTCAAATTTTCTATATGACAGGTGCTTATCATTTTTAATACCAAACCAACGATAAATAAACTTAGAGACAAATCAAGAAAAAGAATTGGCCGCAAATGGCAAAGAATCACGATATGCCAATCGATCTGAGATCACTCCTCTTCCCGCATCAATGGCTGCTCAATATCTGTTATAACGTCACGCAGCAATTTGTTGCTTATCTAATATTTGATCTGAATTATTTTTTAACATCCCGATTTTAGACTATTCAGCTGCGATTTTTCTGAACGATCAGAAGAACATTAAACACTTTGATAACTCCAATTAACGTACAATTATTATCACCTATGGAGATATTTCCGAACCCATTCTAGAACAAAATTATATTCTAACTAATAGAATACATAAACCAGGACTTGGCCAAGCATAACTCAGCATCTACTAGATAGACAATCTTTCGTTTTCGTGACCGTCAGTTATATTGACGGAACAAAAGAAAACAAATTATTTCTTTAGCACAATACTTATATACTCAGCTGTTGTTATTATAATAATTTATCTAAAGATAAAAATTTCATAAACCGGAAATTATATCATCCTTTACATCCTCCATCTTCTTCTTCCTTTTATAAATCGCATTACAGAGACCATTTTCGCTACTAAATTTACTTGGTAGTATAATTTTGTACTGTTATACAAAGCATTTCTATGTAGAGAATCATATGTTTATATACTTTCCCAATTAAATTAAAATTAATTAATTGTAAATAATTCAGATATATTGAATGAAACAAATTTCAACATGGTATCAAAAATAGAAACTCAAGAACTATTTTCAATTTTTATCGATTAGATAATGTGAACGAATCAATCAAAATAAGAACTTAAAATGATTTACAAAGAAGCTTATTTGAATGCATTTTCATCACACACACACACACACCACGACCGGTTTGGTGCTGAGGGCACTCATCGGGTAGGTACAGTAGGAACAGATGCCGCATGCGTTTGAAACAACAGAAGGATGGTAAATTATTTGTGCTTGTATGCCACTGATGGAGATACATGCAAATGAGTATTTTCGTTCATGGTAATGTGTCCAAACTCTGTCTACATGAGTGTGAGCTCATGTGTTTGAACAGGATAGTCGTACTAACCTTATTCAACAGTGACATAAAAGCGCTACTGGTTTAAAATAATTTGCTTCCAGTTTGGTTACTTCGTTTCACCCAATCAGACGATAAAAGAAATGGCAACCAATGGATTTCAAATATGTTAAGATAAATATAAGTTAAATTTTCATTTCGCTTTTTCGAACAACATGCGAGTACTACTCACCCTGTGCATCATCTTTCAAATCGTGACGTGCAAACGTATGTCCAGTTTGGTACAATTTACTTTTGCTAATGCAATTAAAAATACAACAATTTCTAACTAACATTTGATTTTCAGCTTACAATGTTTTGCTGAAATTTAAATTTGACGTTGCTAAAGATTATCAAACGAAACATTGTGATGCCTTAGCACCGGTTTATTGGGAAATTGGATGCACTATGGTAAGTACAATATTCGGAAACCCTACCATTTTTCGAAACCAAACATACAATATTTAACAATTGGCACATGCTTGAATTCAATTTCTATAAAACAAATGCTTGAGTAGATTTCATGACGGTTTTTTAGACCGCCGATCACAGAATGGCGCTGGATTGTTTAATGATCAAGACACGAATATCGCTTTCAGAACAATATATAAATTTATATTCTAAACGAGTTTAATGCAAAATACATCACTGTTTTCGAATTTAGGCTCAAGATTGATGTTTAACACGTTATTAAATGGAAACAGTTCCAAGGAATTTCACTTCAGAGTGACCAGAAAACTAAAAGCTGAATCTCTTAATACTATTGTCTAAGTAAAAAGCGAACATTAATTCTAAACTTTATTTTTGTTTCTGGCCTTTTAAGGATTTCATTGACAGAATTGATTGGCAATCTTAGCTGGAATATTTTATTTCATGTATTTTATAATTGCAAGCTGGCAATGATGAACTTTAGAGGCTTTTCAAACATTTGCACTAAATTACATTTGAATCTAACATCTCATTGCATTCACAGATGCAAACGGAACTAATGATTCATGACTGCGGTTTACGGAGGTACATGATAATGCTCAATAGCTTTTTGTTTGGAGAATACACAATTCACGTAGCTCAACTGGATAGCTCAAAGGATAGAAGCAACGAAATAATCAAAACACTGCGACAAAGCAAAACACTGCAAGTTTTGTCAGTTTGCCGTAAGTTACACTGAATTCTAACTTATGCTGTGTATTAAGTATCACATGGAATGCGAATCAAATCTCTCTCTCTCTCTCTATATATATATATATATATATATATCGATATATATGATATATATATATATACTATATATATATTATATATATATATATATATATATATATATATATATATATATATATTATTTGCACTTCCAGTTTATAATCAATGTTTAAGAATCTTTTGAAATCATTGTGTTTCAAACGTGGTGTCCAAGTACATGCAAATATCTGCGAAGCATTGACCATTTTGTAGGCTTTTCTATCTAATTATCTTTTTTGAATTCGTCAGACAACACCAAGATGTACGCGAACTGTAAATAAAAATGGTGGGAAACGTGTATCCCATAAGCGATATCTTTTTCACCTCCTATTAATTCCTTGTCAATCACAAGGACTCAACTCGATTTTACTACTTCAGTTCCATATACATTTATATGAGTTGTCCTTACTTGATTTCTTCCCGGTCTTAATTACAGTGAAAAAAAAAATAATCAGTGGTCATTCCTATAAACCCAAAGACTTCAAAACGGAATTGTAGATGTCGTGACTGCCCTTTCTTCGAACAGATAGTTTACCTGTGATGAATCACCGCAACCTTGAGGTTCAAGTTTATTGAAAGCTGGTAGAACTCGACAACTTGACCTTTTCTTCCTGGTTTAGAATTGCTCAGAATATTTCATGAGAAATATTTCAATCTACACAAAATTCAATTTTTCATATGAGATGGGTAGGTTCTGCTTTGCGGTCGCCTTGTTTGCGTTGATACTTTTTGTCATATCATCGGCGAATCTGCTTAGAGTTCTCACATTCCAAGAATTCCGTGTTACTTTCGATCATAGCCATCGGAAATTAATTCGTCTTGTCTTGTGCAACTGATCCACAGAAAATTTACCGTTTCGACGTAAATATATCAGTTTGCTCAGGCCCACCGTTATTGCTATTATCGCAAATATCGTGTCGAGCTAGGCATTTTGATACCTGATTCTGTGTTCTACCTTGTGTGGTTAACGAGTTATAGCGGATTATTTGCTAAATGACAAAATCTCGGGTTCCAAAGCAGCTACATCGCGAAGCCGACCGAAAGCCGATCGCTCAGCCGAACAACCCCCTTCAGGCTACAAACATGCGTGACCACATCACGAGATCCAACATACAGACAAAAAATCGATCGATCAAGCTGCGACAGTGAGATCTGTTCACGCGACAGCGACATGGATACAATTTGACCTCTGTGCCAAGGGCCTGGATCCGCCGAACGCAATAATGGTCCCGGCCAGTCCAGCTAATAGAACGTATCTCGACACGCAGTATTGTATCGAGGTCACGTGCAAAGCGTGTGAACATCCGGTGCGCCCAAGACGATCAAGTCATAAGGTGTTTGGGTAGGACCAAAGTAACTGTGACTGTACTTCAGCAACTTAGTCGATAGCGCCTGCTATGCCTGTGGTCGTTACAGAGCAAAATCCTTGCGTGATGCCGATAATTTTGAAGCCAAAATAGAAAATAGAATGGCCAGTTTTGAGTCGAGCCTTTAACGTGTAAGGAAAATGTTGGTAAATCACTTGAGCACGCAAGAGATTACTGATGTAAAACATGTTATTATTACAAGGATTTCGGATCAACCACTAAGACCATTGATGTGAAAAAAGATAGATCAGGGTTAATCCTGATCTTACTGTCTCCACCCGATGACGGCAAACAGCCAGAAACCGGTAGTGGTGTGTAAGGTATGGGGATTTGAGCACCACAATACAAGGTTAATCCAGTTTTTGGAATAAGCTAACACGACCACGGCAGTAAGAAATTATTACAGGGATGTGCTGTTACGGTCGACCTCAGATGTACACTATAAAGCTACTGTACCCGACTCACAAAGTGAAGCCCCAAATTGTTTACATTCTACAAAGTTTAACTTCCCGATGGGCAATAAGAACTCCCCATGAGCGTGATATGTACGAAAGTTAGCGTGTCCCAACAAGCCTGTTAGATAGCAAACAGAAATACGACCTCGAGAAATGGCCTCAACTCTGCCAACTAACGCAAATTGAAAATGCAATCCCAAGCAAAGTGACTCGTTTAACTCGCCACTAAACTTCAGCTCTTATTGCTCAACCTTGCTTGCTTAGGGTCACACTGAAATCCGAGGCTGATATCGATAATTTACAGCTGAATGCATACCGACTCAAGACAGATCCCGACTCAAACTGCTTCATATATCTCGATGCACCATGGTGGGGAAAAAAGGTAGATTGAACGCCATGGAAAATCGGTATCACGAAGTATAGATCTACTCGGTGTACCAGAGAACATCTCTCGAGCATCGATTAAGGAAACCGTCGCGCAAGACTTCAAGTAGTGGCGCTACATTGCGTGTTCTCTTGAAGCTTATAATGCCGTTGATGTGGACAAATTTCGAGTTCCTTTTTCGCCAAAATATAAAGGGGATGGACCAAAACCCCTGAAGATTACGTTCTTGACCAGCGCTGTGGCCGAAATAGTAAGGTCTGAATGATAATAGGTAAATGAACATCCCCCAGAGATTTTAAAATTAGCCCGCCGAAAGCCAATGCCATAAGTCAAACACCCTTGTCTGAAAACAGCAGATATCATCGTTTCCATCCAAATGTAAGAAACCAATACATGAAAAACGTCGTAGATCCCGCTCAAATAGAATCGGACCGAGTAATTCACACCGAGACCCAACTGTTGATTCAAGCGGTCGGCTACCAAGCTCCAGCTCACGTGTTCCATCATCCCTGGCACTGACTACTCAGCGGGACCGGCATCACACTGTTTAACGCCTTATCGAATGCCACATGATTCATCACTATATAAAGCAGTATCGATAACATGTTTTTTATACAAATGCGCAATGTTTAGTCAACATTTAGCGAAATTGATTAATATCTGTGTAGACAATTTCCCTGATCTCATTGCTGTGACTGAAACTTGGTCTCAATCGAGTGAGACCGATAGTAAACTTTCTATGAATGTGGTGGAGTTGTAGGTGGTGTTTCGTTGTATTGTCACAAGCGACTAAATATAAACATCATCTCGGATAGTGATCTCTCACTCACTGACACGCTCTGGTGCTTACTTGACCAGGAATCTGGCGACAGCTGTACAATCTTGGCCATATGCCACTCACCAACACAACACAAATATATGCTAGTTGAAAGACTTCAGCAATTCAACGTTCGGCAACAAGCTAAAATGCTAATCATCGGGACTTTAAACTTTGGCGGCTATACTGCAGAGGCCAGCATCCAGCAAGCTCACTGTAGCACAAACTTCGCGAAGTATTCGAACTAGTACCGTTGTACAACTACGTCTTCAGCCATACACGAATAAAAGTAACAGATCGGCCATCTCTTCTGGACTTTGTTTTGACTCCAAACGCATTGGTTATCGAATCAATCACCTACGAGGCTCCATTGTGGCGAAGTGTGTCGTGCTCATGTTATATTAGGACTGCAGTGCTTTGAGACAGCGATGAGAAGAAGGTCATCCGTAAAGTTGACTTTTGGAGACTCTGAGAAGCACTCTGTGAACTAAAAGTGATTTCAGTTACTCAAATACACATTACAACTCATTGCTAAACTAACTTCAGATGCAAATCCAATCAAACTCTAGATTTATTCGGAACAAAGATGTCCGCAACTTCTGATTTACTGTTCGCAGTAGAACCAGAAAATGAATTTCACTGAAAAGAGGAGCCTGAGGGATTCATTATAATCTTGCTACTCTTGCATCTTGGTTTCAATTTTGTTACCCTGCTCCCCTGCATCTCGAAAATTATGGAGCGCATCCTAACTGAGTGTATCGTAGGTCACCGTGAAACTAAAGAACTTTTATCAGCAGCGCAACATGGGTTTCACGGAAACAGATGTTGTCACTTAAATTTACGTATCACACTGGATGATTAGACAACGTCTCTTGACCTTGGATACCCGTTCATGCCTGCTATATTGTTGCGTCAAAGGCATTCGATAAGGTCATTCACAGCGTGCTTCAGCTAAAGCTAGTGCAATATGGAATAGCAGGAAACTTATTATCGTGGATAATGGATTATCTGATCGATCGGCATGTGCGAGTCCGAATTGACGGCGTTCTATCAAAAAGAATCAGCGTCACAATCGGCGTCGCTCAAGAGTCAGTGCTCGGGCTTATCCTTTTGTTGTTTTACATAAATGATATTGCGCAAGTAGTACGATGCACGATGGTTCTTTTTCTGATGGCATAAATCCGATCGATTGTAGATTGTTTGATGCTGCAAGAACATTTGGATGCCCTGCATCACTGGTCTCAACTAAATCAGATGCCTTTAAACGTATGTAACTGTAAAATGTTACAACTTGGACGACAATACAAACATACATATAATCTTAGTCATGAAAACTTGACTTGGACCAGCGCTGATAAATATATCGGCATCTGGATTACTAATAACCTGAAGCCAAATAGTCATTGCGAGATAATCTTCAACAGTGCAAGCGGTATCTAGGGAATGGTGAGAAGGATATTTTGCCGGTTATCTGCTAAAACCCTCCCACCATTGTATTTACTTACATCCATTCAACGATAGAACATATGATCCTAGTTTGAGAACCGTGGCTGCGTAAAGACATTGAATTGTTGGGTAAAATTTACCACTGAGCGTCGAAGCAAGTTGATGGGGTGCAGCGCATCCCATACCAAGAGCGTATGGCCACCTTTGAGTTGACCGATTTTATACAAATTAGAGAAAGGAGCGACATGATCCTAACACATAAAACACTGCGATGAAAAATCAGCCTCTCCGCGATATGATAAAAGTTAGTACTCTTAAGAATACACGGAATCATTCAAGTTCTCTCGTTATACCGAAATCAAGACTCGATTATACATGTCTTATCATCTTGGTGCGTAATTGCTATCATAAAATATTGTGAACGCTACTACGATCCGTGATCTCAAATCGAAACTTGATACTTATATCAAACAGCACTCAAATATCGGCACTGTATATTGACCCCATATGACCCCACACAAATCAAACACCTCGATAGAATTTTGATTGCATCCTCTGTATTTGTTATAGATGTCATCCAATGCTACATTTTAAGCGATCGCTTTTTTCATGATACAATTTTGATACCTGATTCAAATTCAAATTCAAAGTAATTCAAAGTTTTAATGGTCCAAAAAGTAAATACTTTACATTAACCACAGATTAAAAATATAGGGAATTCATAAAAACAGCACAAATGTTTTATACACATGGAAAGTCAGCATGTGTATTCAGGTGCAAGGTTGGGTTTGGTCAACATATACTTGTCAAGTTCAGCCTTGAACATGTTCAGGCTTGTTGCGCAAATGTTATGTGGGGGCAGGGAGTTCCATAGAAAACAGACTCTGACAGCAAAGAAAAACCTTCGACAATTTGATCTGGATTGTGGAATAATTAACTTGTATCCATGCGATCTGCTACCACGTGCTTCTTGCCGATGAAACAGGTGTTCAAGTGGGTGATCCACTGTATGCAGAATGTTGAAAAGCAGGATCAAGTCACCCCTGAGACGACGGTACGAAAAGTCAAAGAGGTTTAGTGTTGCAATCCGCTCCTCGTATGGCCTGTTTTATAGCCCGGTCACCAGTTTTGTAGCGCGGTGGTATACCCGTTGCAGCAAGGTCATGTCCTTTTGTAACCATGGGAACCATGCTTGAACAGCATACTCCATTGTTGGTCTGATATAGGTGTTAATTATACGTGGGAGTATCTGCTTTGAGAAACGACCAAAGATCCTTCTGAGTAATGCTAAGATTTGGCAGGACTTTTTGTATACAACAGAACAGTGCCGTGAAGACTTCAGGTTACTGCTAATCCACACGCCCAGGTCTTTCTCTTCAGTAACCCATGAAAGTTGCTGAGATCCCAGAAAGTATGTGAATTCGAATGATTTACCGACGTTCAACATTTTACATTTTTGGATGTTGAATGGTAAGCAGTTCCGCAAGGACCAATTATGAAGTGCTTCGAGATCTTTTTGGAGAATTTGGCAATCTTCTATAGTGCGTATGGTAGTCCAGACTTTGATGTCATCCGCAAATAAAATGATTTTGCTGCGTACGATTTCGGGTATATCATTCGCGTGCACGAGGAAGAGTATTGGCCCCAAGTCCCAGCCTTGAGGCACGCCACTTGTAACTTCTTCTCGAGTTTCACCAGACTGATTTTGGTAAACTAAATTTGTTAGTCGAAGTACATTTTCTTCATTTAACACAGAGTATTTACATATTTTTTCCTGAAACTAGTCAGTAGAAGCAAATTGTCCGAAAAAAATTCATTGTAGTTTCCAGTAGAAAAAGTATGAAAACCATCCATAAGATGTACCTACGAAAATGAAATTTCACCGTTTAATGCATGTCATTGTAAACACTATCTAAACCCAAAATGTGAATGGTCGATTGCTAGGATGGTCGAACGTATTAAATGTTTAGTTTATCATTCGCCACAGAGTCGGCTAACTTCACTTATCGAAATGTAAGTTGCTGCAGAATCCTCTACATATGTCTGATAACTACTTGTCGAATTATTATTGTCATTCGATGAAGCACAGGCTAAAGTTATATGGCGATCATCACAGGGATGCTTGACTTGCACCAGCAAGCAACAATACTAATTATGGGTGATTTTAACCTGCCTTCCCTTTATCTCAAAGACGTTTACTCATCACAAACTCTAGAATACCGATTTAGAGAGGTACTATATTCAGTCCCTTTATACAACCATGTTCACGTATGCACTCAGCGATAGGTTCTGCCCGCCCTTCCGTCTTGGATTTGGTGTTAACATCGGGAGAACAATATGTTGAAGCTATCGGATTTCAGACACCGCTGCGTCTTAGTGACCATTCACTGCGTGATTTCGATTGTTTGCAGTACTCTAAATGGGGTGGTTCGTAGTGTAGATAAATTGGCCCCAAGTAAATCTGTCGTGCAGATTCAGCATTGGCGGACGGACCACATTAGCCCTGTCTCGTAAATTTTCTGAAACTGAAGATCGACGAGAACTAGCCGATCGTTCCTAAAAGATCCGAACATAAAATTAGTTTTTTTTGTCCGCAGCAGAACAGCAGCTGAAGCAAGCAGCGTGGATGCAGCATAAAGGCAAGAATACTTCTACATCTTGACAAAATTTTCGTATGTTACGCAACAAAATTACTTCACTTATCCGAAAGGTAAAGAAAGCGCACCAATTGATGCTGCTGTCAAAAATGTAACGCAATAAATTTCCCAAACTAAATGTAAGAAAATCCCCAGATGCGGAAGCATCACACCGAATGTGACCAGGTTCTGTCATCGTTAGCTTTGTAAACCGCTTTCCAGCCTGTTTAACTATTCGTTGCCTAAGGGAGTGGTAGCGAAAGATTGAAAGTACAGCGTGATAACACCTATATTCAACGGCGGCTGCCGATCTGACGCTGCAAATAATCGTCCCGCCACACTAATATCTGTTATTGGTAAGGTCATGGAACGAATAGAATAGAAATAATGGTTGCACACTTTGAATTGCGTAATTTGGATTCGCCAGGGCAACATGTATTTTAATATCATTGCATTTGTCTTACAAATCTTCTCATTTCGTTGGACGACTGGACGAAGGAGTTTGATAGCATTTCTGGCATTCACGTCTTTTACTTAAACAGAAAGAAGGGCTTAGTCCGTTTTAACGGTTTCAGTTCAGAAGCCATTAAAATTCACCGAGGCGTCAAACAAAGATGTGTTCTTGCTCCCACGCTGTTCGGCATTATCATTGCTATGCTTTTTAATCACGATTTCAGGACGATAACAGAAGGCTTTTACCTACGCACGGGAAGTGATGGCAAGCTTTCAAACCTAAACCGGTTAAGAGCACAAACCAAGGCCCGGGATGTGCTATCTGTGACCTGCTGTTTGCTGACGATGCATCCATTATCGCTCATTCCGAAGAACACATCCGGTCGCTAATGGAATGTTTTTCGTCTGCATGCAAAGAATTTGGCCCAACAATCATCATGAGCAAGAACAAAGTCCATTTTTAAGGGATTGTATCGCCTTCAATCATCACTGATGGAAACTGTCATCTTGAACCAGTACATTATTTCACATATCTTGGATCAACCATTGCAGTTAGCCTCTCGCCAGATACGACTGTGGATATGGTGATTGGCTAGTCACTTTGTCTCGATTAAACCCTTGTGTATGGGGAAATCGCAAGTTAACAGTGATGACAAAGATGATTGTATACAGCGCATGCGTACTAAATGCCTAACTGTAAGGCAGTGAAACATGAATCATCAACGAAACAAACAAATGAATGCTGAATACTTTCCAGTTATGAAGCATCCGCCGTATCTTGAACTTATCGCGTTTGCTAAAGTGCTGCAGTGGACCCAAAAATAGTCTAGCACTACACACAAATGGCAAAATGGAAAGAACTCACTAAAAGACCAAAGGAACAAATGTCCAAATAAAGATCCGTGAAGTCCAACGGTAGGGAGTTGTGACTGCCGTTTTAGGTATGTCTTCCTCGGCTACCGGGATGTGGTAATAAGCACGAACTAGATCAAGCTTACTAAGGATCATTTTGGCACAAAGAATCGAAGAAAAATCTTGTATATGTGGCACTGGATATCTTTCTGGGACTGTTTGATTGTTAAGATCACGGTAGTCGCCACATGGCCCACAGGCATCTGAAGTCGTCTTGGGAACCATATGAAGTGGTGACGACCAGGAGCTGGAAGAAGGACGGATGATCCCGAGCTCTAGCATGTGCTCAAATTTGGCTCTTGCGATCTTGAGTTTGGACAGGTGAAGTCGCCTAGGTCTGAAGGAGACTGGTGGTCCGCTAGTGACAATGTGATGTTTCACGGAGTGGGTCACTTTGTCTGTCGGTCGTGGGGGCTGGATGGGAATCCATAAAGTATAGCACTAAAAGTCGAAGTTTCTGGAGTGACAGCTTTGATACATGACACCTGTGAAGAGGTTGTCGTATCTAATAATCTACGCTGTTCTACTTTGACAGTTAGACCAAAGTGAGACAGAAAATCGATACCGATTATTTGGCAAATAACCTCCGCGATGAGAAACACCCAGGGAAAACTGCGTCTTAGTCCTAAGTTGCGGGTTATCAGGCGTTGTCCGTAAGTGTTAATACGAATGCCATTTGCTGCCTGAAGAGTGTAAAACGACGGTTTAAAGGTGCTGGATGTGGAGGTATGACGCTAATTTCAGCGCCAGTATCGACTAGGAAACACAGGCCACTCGCTTTGTCTGTAATAAAGAATCGGCGATTCGGGTTTGGTGGGCTGGCAACAGTCGTTATCGTTACTAGCTGGCCCGTGATTTTGACGGTTTTTGAACACGGGGAGTTGCACTTTGAGGCTTTATCCCCATATCGTTTGTGATACCAACATATGCGCGGATGTCTTGGAGATCTAGACTTAGATCTTGAGCGAGGTCGGTTGCGAGATTTCGATAAAAGTGAATTTATCCCTAGGGTAATTGGGCCACTTGTTCTTTCAACTCTGTACAAGAACATTGAGGGGTGCTGTGTGCAGAAACTTCCGTAATTTGGTCAGACTTTTTAGCTTCAATAATCTTATCCGCTGCTTGCGCTAGCTCGTCTAGTGGCACGTAGGTATTCAAACCCGCTAGAACTTGGCGTGTGTCAGATTGAAGATTCTTTAACCACAACTGATAAAAATACTTTCGTCCATTTTTTACCGCCATGTAGCTCTTTCATATGGCGAATTAATTGAGAGGGTTTTCTATCGCCAAGCTGCATCTGTGAGAATAGGGTGTCGAGCTTTTGCTGCTCAGAGATACCAAGTCGTTCTATCAGTGCGGATTTCAACTTTTCGTATGGATCATCCTCGGGCATGGCACGAACTAAGTCACTGAGTTCTTCAGCTACCTCGAGTGGGAGTATGCGCACCACGTGAGAAAACATAATAGCCTGATCAGTGATGTTATATATACGAAAAGTAGCTTCGATTTGACCAAACCATAAACGTGGATTAGATGCACCAAAACGGGTAATGAGCACGAAATATACTGTGATTGTAGGAATGTAAGATCTTTACTTAAAGAGGAATCGCTTATGATGGCGGTGTTAAGTGAGTATTCCAAAAAATAAGCCAAACGTTTACAAATACGAAGTTATCGTAAATGAAAAAAAGCAGTTTGTAGGAGTAGACGGGCTCACTAATTATGTAGTGGACCAAAAAATAGTCTAGCACTACACATAAAATCGCACACAAAATGGAAAGAACTCACTAAAAGACCAAGGGAGCAAATGTCCAAATAAAGATCCGTGAAGTCCAACGGTAGCGAAGTTATACACACAGGAAAAGTCCAAGAGATGATGGAATCCAAGGTGCAGAAAGCGCTAAAATGTTGGAGGATCCGTTAACCATAATTCCGGCACGCGGCGACCCACGCAAGCTCCGCAACAAAGTCTGAATTCCAAATTGTATTAACCGCCAAAACGTATATTGTACAAGCATTAATACAGATGAAGCATACATGGCCAAAAAACGAATAACTGTACAAGGCCAAAATTGTATGTACAAAATACGAAGTTACAAAGTGGAAGCATTTCACTAAAACAGGTCTACAGCACATGGTCACCCTACTACGGCACGCGCCACCTACGGCGGCTGGGTCATGTGTGCAGAATAAGAAATGGTTGTATTCCAAAAGATATACTCTGCGGTGGGTTTAAATCATGGTTTTGATCATTGAACATAAGGCAGTTTCGTTGCAAATACGTTTGAAAAAGGTAAATTAAAGCTTTTGACATTGATCCCACGAGTTAGGAAGAAATTGCACTTGACCGCTTACTTTGAAGGCATTGTGTAAAGCGCCGTCTGCAAGCAGGGGAGGAGCAGACACAACTCTCGACTGCTAATTGTATATCACATCGTCAGCGCACAACAAAATCGAGCGCTGGATAGAGATTGTTCATCCCGCATCGGACTGTCTAGTCATTCGAACAGTTGTAAAGCATGTACACATGTGCTTATGATGTACATACATGCAGTCAACCAAACAATATTTTTTTATTTTTATTTTCATTTTCGATAATTTTATTCAAATCATTATATTTCCATGTTTGTACTATGCAATTCACTTTACAGTTGAGGAAACTGACGCCGATTCTCAACCGCTGCGTATGTTTTTATCCATAAACTTATTAAGCCCACATATGAAGATTTTCGTGCTTATAAAATAATTTTCGATAATTTATGCGCCCATATAAGCATATAAGCTTCTTTTAACATCTTTGTCATTAACCTGGTCGGCAATTGAAATTATCACACTAGATTTCGAAATGAACAAATTTTTTGAATACTTTATTACTTCTGTCAAATTTCATTGTGAATTTGAATGAGGTAATCAAATTAACTATATCGATATTTTGCTTTTGATACTTCTCTTTCGACTTAGTATTTTTCTGAACATTTATTATTACAAAAACCGCATTTGCAATATCCAATATCACGTTCACATCTGAAGTTCTAATAAGCAAGTATTACCCATCAAATACTTTTATAAAGCTATGAGATCGACACCGAACATTATTTCACTCACATTCCCGACTTGATTTCCACAGAAAATGTAAATTTTACTCAATAATCTACTCCGTACTTTTGCTGATGCTCACTTTTTACTTTTCGCGTTTGAGCTGAACATCCAACAGAGAAAAAAATGGCTAAACGTACATTGATTTGCTTTTGTGCTGGCTTTATGGATTAGCAAACTTGCTTGGTGCATCTGATGACGCAATCGAGCGAGTATCGATTAAAGCCGATATAGTTACAGATTATTATTCATCCAGTCTCTCAGTTAAATATGCAGTAAACTTCATACAGACCCTGGTTAGTTGCTGCTTCGTTCACAATTAAAACCGGGTTGTTAGTTTCAACTCGATGGCGATTGTCGCCAGGATCGAGTATTTATTACAGCATTGATTGTAGTAATGATGGGTTCTTCTTAACAGAGATAGGAGATAATCTGTTACCTCACGCCATACTGTTAGCGTTAAATACTTGGCGAGCGAATTGATGTACATGTACAAAAAGGAACAAAGCAAAAAGATTAGGACCTGTGATATATGAAATAAAACAGTTAACGCAGGCAGAACTTGGCAGTTACAAGAAATATCACAAAAGGACATATTTCAATTATGTCGCATTCAGTCATTATTCAGGCGTGCGAGACATCTTATTTTATCTAATAATCTTCATATTATATTTCACCCGATGATTTAATGTTTTTAAATTTTAAATTACCTAATGAATACCTAGTTTTAAAAAGATGACCTGGTTATAGTTGTTGTCCATCTTCGGTCAATGTCGACCATGATTTTTCCATGTTCCACAGCTTTTCGAATGACTAAACAATGAGGTTCGGGAGGAGCCTCCTCTCCCACAGCGCTCGCAACGATAGGTTATAGGTTATGATAATCAGAAATTTAACGAAATTGAATTGAAATTTCTAAATCAATATACTTGTGATTTCGTACATCAATTAAACAGAATAGTTATATTACAATACACTCCGTTATTTTGAAATGTACTCGGTTTTAAAAATTAATTATACGCGTGGATTTGAAATTTCAGTTGAAGACCATCTCATTCCAATGAAAAATTTCCACTTTGTCAAAACATGTGGGTTTTTGATTTTTATTTCATCAGATTTGATAGTATGACCATAGGCATATTGTGCTATAATAAGCATGGAGTTAATTTTTATCTGTGAATTATTATCCTGAGTTATTTGGAAGCAATTTGTTGTTATTATAGATATGTAATAATGATATTTTCTTACTAAATGAGAGCAAATATGTGCGAATGTTTGTTGTTTAACTCAGAGAGTAGCACTCCAATGTTTCACATCACATTAAAATGCACTAAACGACATAGAAAAATAAATAATGTTATGCCCACGTCATTGAAAAGACGTATCAGAAAACCTGATTTACCACACCACAACAAACTATGATTGCTTCCATCAACCGTACACAATGAAAGAGATCTACGAGAAATGTTGCTAAACGCCTACATGCAACGAAGTAGCTCCGAATCACCCTGGCGTGTTTACCCCGATATTCCCTGGTGCGAGAGAAACAGCACAACCACTGATCGTGGAAACAATTCCTTCCTTAGACTTGTCTTACTCGGGATTCCAGAAATCATTGGCTCTAGCTACAACAAAACGCATAATAGATTCCTTACTTTAATTATGAACTTTTCCTTGTAAGCTGCGGTCGATCTCGGAAGTACAACCGCATGGATTCAAAGCAGCTGAAAGTGACCCTTCTTAACAAAGCCATGGCCGATAGACTAAAATGAGAGATCTTACGTGTATCCATTGCGTTTTCACTACCAACCATCTTTTACTGGTTAGAATCAATGGATGTATTATATAACTTAAATTGCATTTAAAAGTTTCCTATGAAAAATGCTCATTTGCATGGATTTCCATCACACACTCCGCGACAGGTTTCACGCTGTTTGTACTCATCACTAGTACGATCAGGATCTGCACAAACTTGAAACAGTGGAAGAATGGTTAGCAAGTTGCGCTTGTATACCACTTTTGGATAAGATTGGCACGACAAAAATTTTCAATCACGGTGCTCAAACGCATGTAAATATAGGGTTTTAATCTCTGATCATGAACATGAAAATGATTGAACAGATTGGTCGTACCCACCCCATCGAACAGTGGCATACCAGCGCAACTTGTTCTCCTATGAAAACGTTAAACTTCAGTAAACAATTCGTCTTCACGATAGAAAAATATCGTCAATACTATCCAAAATAGATGGCCGCCATTCACAGAAGATCTCAATGAAACATTAGTTTAAGCCACCATTAATGTTCTGAAGCTGGTCATAGTAGTCAGTGGTGATACACAGGAAGGATAAATCTAGATTACCGATACAGTTTTTTCGAATTGCAAAATTTCCCTGAAAACTGAATTTTGCACATGAACATGTTAAGTGTTTTTAAACATATCTAACTAATTGTGAAAATTTCACATTGTCATCATGAATCACACATTGCCGACTTGTTGCATGCTAAGTTGGCAAGGGTATGCCCTATGGCGTCAACCTCTAAGGCAAACTTGGTGCAAAGAGGTGTTTGAAATAAATATTAAACATTTCCAAGAAAGAATATTTCAGTTAGACAAAGTTTCTTTCGGCGAACTACGATATTCATATAAAAATCACAGAGTGATTCTTATCCAAGGGTTCAAGACGCTCAAAATGACCAACGTATTATGGGGATCATATGTCCAGCACTTAAAAACTACTACCGGTGTCTGGCTGTTTGCCGTCATCAGGTGAAAACAGGAGCCTCAGGCTCAGTGAGCCTCGAAACAGTGGTAAAGTGGTAAACAGATTTATACTTGAATGACACATTGGACTTTTATAAGCGCCTCAAGCGCTTGATCAGGTTTCACTTTGCGATTATTTATTTGAATATCGTGGTTCGTCGTACGAACAATATTTAAAAGTGGCATACAAGTATATCATTTTTACAAATTTATTACTGTTTCAACGCTAACTAAACTTGATCCTACAGTCTCCACCTGATGATGGCAAACGGCCAGAAACCGGTAGTGGTGTGTACGGGCTGGTGATGTGAGCACCACAATATAATAATTCAGTAGGATTGTAAGAATGAAATTGATAGAAAGTTATTCTCATTCTTTTGTTCAAGCATTGGAAATGTATCAACCAATCCCGTTTAAAGAAAGCACATATCCGGACCAACCGCCAGAGTTTTTAAAGCGCTATGACGAACAAGTTTTAAAAGATGAAGTAAGTAGTTTTAAAAATTATGGTCCAAGAATAATTATATATATATATATATATATATATATCATTTCATAAAATTTCATATTATGCATGTTCGTAATAACTGCCATACAGAATCTAAATCGATTTTCACATTCAGAATTAGATTTTTGTGATCTTATCCAGATTATGTAAATCAACTTATACACAAAGTGTTTGGCGCGGAATTCGGAAGATTTATAATATCCATTTCCAGTGGATGGAATGCAAACAGGTGTAAGTTATATAGACTATCGTATCTTTAGGCTTGTTCTTATGAATTCTAATAACACTTGCGACAACGCAGAAGAAATTCGAAGAAAACACAGCCAATTTGATCAAATATAATGAAAGCTAATCAGTCCATGAAAAAGAGATGGTAATTAACTTTTTATTGACAATATCTTTTCACCACAATCTTACCAAATTTCAGCTTTCATGCTACAGAGAAAAATAACGTTTGATGATATATGTGAATGAATTACTGTTGTTTAAGGTTAATGGGCCTACTGTAGACTTTGAGTATAGGCACATATTTACTGAAATACTTTGATGACGCGAATTTCATTTGACAAAGAAGGACAAAGTTTAACCCCAGGACTACATGCGTGGTCTTGTGTGACTAGGGGAAACGAATCTGCAGACGCGAAAATGACAAAGGCGAGTGATTGGAGCATGCAAATGTAGCTCGTGAATATAAAAAGGGCACATTAAACCTAATTTCAAAATTCAGTGAGAGAAATGGTTTCATACGTCAACCTCGAGGATATATATTGCGATGATGTAATGTTAGATAGTTCATAGTCGCATTCAACGTCGTTCCGGAAACCCCTGCAGTGGTATTGTCTTACAAATATATCAGTCCAGCTATTTGGCCCTTTGCTGTCGTGGAGATCAAGCATTCACAGCATGGGAAAGAGCGAGTTCTCTATATGGATTTGCCATAGAGTACATATCATCTCATCAAGTTTAAGGAAAATCATTTGTAATTTAATGGAAAATTAGGCGCTGTTTCGCAACAGAATGCTATTATCATTAGGTGAATAAAATTTGGGAACCAATTGAAAAGCAAATTTTATATTATTGTACTAGCAAATCTGACAAGACGAAGATACCTGATGGAGTTCATGATTCTGCAACGTCCAATCCATGTCTCCAAAATTTCCTGACACTATCTCAAGCTTTGCTGAAGAGAGAAATTCAAAACATAAAGAACAACGAATCTAAAAGTTTCAAAGCAAATGCGGCCCTCCGGAAAGAATCACAGCTACCGCATTCCGCCAATTTAGAAAGAAAATATGGTACTTTCTTTTCAAAGGTGACAACTCTTCTGAGCATTGAGTTGAGTCTGTCATACAAAACAACGTACAAAAAGTAGAAGAGCCTACTAGTACGGAATTGAACGTGTTCAAACTCGTTATCTAGAGCGAAATAACAGCACTGCGTATTTGGACAATTTTTATTCACCGAAATTCTTTGCCAATCATACTTAAAAGATACATAAAATAGTGCAGCTTTAAAAGAGAATTTCACTGCCAGAGTTAGAGTAGCGGATAAGTCTCAATCAAACTGTCTAAAACGTTCGGCTAAGATTACACAAAATGAAATAAATATCACGTTTTCGGACTATGCATGACTTTTGAATTTGTCCCCAACAACTTCGTCAAAATAAAACAGAAGAAGTACACTTCGTAATATCCTCGGTAAACTGTAGGCATCAGCTAGATCTTATTCTAAAAAGGTGCAGTAATATGAAAATCCCACTCACGAAATCATGCCACAGCTCAGATTGAAAAGCAGTTCTTTTGTGGGTATGCAAAAAAGGAAGCTCGCTACGATATATTTGTCCGTCCAATTGAGTGGAAAGCAGAAATTTGGAGTCGGCGTTGCGTGCGAAAAGCACGCTGCGATTCAAACGGCAAGCTGCTTTCAGAAGCCGAACTATCAAAAAGATACCAGCAGATTCAGCCTTCAACAACTGGCAATTGTATGAAATTGCCCACGTCAAACGCCACATAACACTTACGGTCTAAATAATCTGCAAGCGAGTAATTGTTTCAAAGTCAGAACTTTTGTGATGACTGCTATCCTGAACGACAAGCGGTGAATATTTTTGAACTTCAAACAAACGCCAACATTTGAAAACCAATGTTTAATAAAAAGTTACAAGAAGTAAGTTTGCGGATATCGAAAAGGTATACTGGGAATAAAAGCAAGGTTCATTTTGGAGATGATGTGGCTTATCGTATTTTATCTTGGTTGATAATTGCTTACATCAAGAAAGCTTGGGGTTCAAGGATTCCTAAAACGGTTGTTTCCTTCAGGACCAAATATTTGAAAAACGAGTGGTCTTCCTAGCCACTACTGTTTAAAATAGCGTGTTTTTCATACAGTTGCATGAGAGCAATTGATCGGTTGACCTCTCAGTTCTGCCGTAATGATCTCATAAAATATTGTAGAACTCCCAGTGCAAAGCAAGTTATGATGTTTGCAGTGATGATAAAAGGGTTGCCTGAACAAAACCTTCGATATACGTAAAACGAAAAACACCTTTAAGCAATTAAAAGGTGGATACAGGCAACTGCTGTAAATTACGATGAAACCCCTTCTAAATGTTGCTTATCAATAATTTGCCACTTTACTACGGATGCGACTGACAAAATTAACTGACATTATTTCCGAATCTTTTTTGACTGTCACAAAGAATGATCAACGTAGATATGATATTCTTTATGAGAAAAATTCATAGAAATTGATGGGAATAGCATATATCACTACAAATTACACATTAAGTTCTCATTGTAGGGTGTGGTTTTGATGTCATTTAGTAAAGGATTTTCTTTCTTCCGATGTTAAAATGGGTTCGGAGCGGAAGAAACAAGTTGAGTACGACGTATCACTTCGGACTAACCAAACGGTGGATGAAACAGGAAATTCTTGTTCAATGAAGTGTTTCGTATTTTGTCACCATTGTTAAAGATATCTGCTTGAAATAATACATCTGTCCCCATTTCTCAGTTCTGATTTTGAAGATAAGCTGTAGTAATTCGTTCGTTTATGTTTCACTTGATCGATTTTGACTTCGGATGTACATTGCACTCGTATGAGGACCTCATGCAAAACACCATGCAAAGACTAAATTGTCTGGTTCGCGTTTAACAATCTCCCCTCATTGGCGGCGTTTGCAAGAAGTTGACGCGATCGATCTTTCGCATCCAGATGCTATAATCGCTCTACTCCAGATTACAATGACGATTCAAATCACGCCTTCCAATAAATTTATTCGCAAATCGCTGGATACATAAACTTATCCATCAGATTGATGTGCAGATCGGCAGAACAACTGTCTTCTAATTTTATTTAAATTCCCATTTCTATGTTAAAATTGCTGACTGTGATTAATGTTTTGATGGTGTACAGCTCGTGCGTACTAAATGTATTTCTTTTTGACAAAGAATCCTGGATAATCCACCCATGGCATAAATGGAAACTTAATGTTTATTGCCATAGCATTCATATAAGCATAACTTCCAATCACAAACAGCAAATGACAAATGAAAACTGCACATTAGCCTTCTCGAATATGCACTATCTACTTGGAATGTGAATTAAAAACACTTGTAATTCCTCATACTTCTATCATCCTATTTTAGTTAATCGAAGCTATGAAACCATCCAACGTTTCGATAACAGTCAAAACTTTTCAGCATCCAAATGGAGGAAGAGACGCTTTGATGCGAGCTTATTTGGAAATGAACTTCACATTCTTCGATTATTATTATCGCTACCAGGAGCCGTGGATGATTTCAATTTTACCCATAACCTACGACAAGTTTCGGAAACGGAATTATGCATATCGACCGTTTAAATCGCCTTGTGAGTAGTAATAATTAAAAGTATTTTAATAATACACACTAGTTTTACTAATCCATATATATATATATGTATATAATGGACAACTATCAATAGAGTTATTGAAAGGAGATATAAAATGAGGAATTCGACCTTCAATCAGGTCCCGGATGTGAATGTTCGTGAAATGAACCCAACGAGCGAGGAAAAATTACTATGACCGCTTAATTTGAATTCATTACGTCATCACCAAGTTGTGGAAGAGCAGATACACATCTCGGTTGCTGAACGCAGGCCACACCATGAGCATGCAAATTTCTCTGAGTACTGCCCATGCTGTGAGTGCTGCAGCAGAAATTCTTTTAGCCGAATCGGTCTGTTTGATCATTTGTTAAACTACGTTAAATATACCAGCTTGCGAAATTTAGATATCATCGCTCCTCGAAGCATTTATTGACAATTTTGTGATGAATAAAATTGCATTTCAGAGCGCATACTTTCAATTCACTCAAAATTGGCACCATTGGATCTTGATCCAGCTGAATGTGTACATCTACTGGGCATGGTGCTAGCGTGTTGCTATTATTTTTCCGACTATAATCGGTACCCCTTTTACATCCGGATATTGTGGAGATATATTGTTGAGCCCCGAAAACTGATGTTAATTCCAAACGTGAATATTTTATTGTAAGCCACACACAAAAACGGCTGGATTACGACGGCGCCATCAACGGCGATGCACGAAGAAGTTGGAATTCAATAAGTGGGATATTTGTGGTATTGTACGAATATTGATTTTCAGTAGACCGAACAGATGTTTGAAAGGTCGTTGAGAGTGTTTCACAGAGCACTTGCTATCCAATATTCCATCAGGAACCTACCGGATTCAGTTCAACATTAATATGTCTAAAAGTTTGCATTGACTTTCTTGAGCGCACGGCATCTTAAGTTCATAAATTTTGTTTCTGTCATGTATACAGCTAGAAGGATACAAAACAAAGCTAGGCCGAAATTCATTGGAATTGTCAACCTGAAATTGAGATGTCAGTTTGTTTCAAAGTATTTTTTCCTAACACCAAAGAAGATCTGGTGACACCAGTAAGACTAACTCCCTGACCAAGCACTCAGCAAAATATTGCTCACAATTTTGGGAGTATTCAGACCACAGTTATCTCGAATTACAGCACGGGAGATCATTATTAAATCAAAAATCCAAGAAACCAGATGGTGCAAAAGTATAAACGCCATGCGTTTAGACCACAACCGAATTTTTGCCACACCCAACCAATTAGTCGGCCCAGTTGGAGTCTGGGATACATCTATACTGTGTCCTTAAAAAGTTCTATCAGGCTTAATGCTCTATTGAATTTTACATTGTAGCAGAACACGGATGCTTAATGCATTTCATCGACCGGTATTTTATATTCACCTTTATCTAAAAAAATTAGGAATTAACAATCGTATTTTTTCTATTTTATCGATTTAAGTTCCACACCCGGGGATGTCTGGTACGTTTTAACGAAAGCTGGATTATCTGCTCTTTATATCATTCGCATTGAACTTTTTATCCCACATCATATATTTGGTCAACGGAATTTTTTTTCTACCAAATAGAACGATTGAATAATCTTCGGGAAGGTGCCGTTAAAAATTCAAATGTTCAAATGTGTACCCATCGTAACTAAATTGATAATATTAATATGCACCAGAATGCGCTAAACATTGATTGAAGAAACTGTTTTAATCTTAATTTATTTACTGAAGTATATCAGATACTGAATAATCCTGAAATTATGGCGCAAATGTTAATTCGACCATCTATTGCAAGATTTTTATTTAAGAACCTTGGATAAACGTAGAATTGTATTGATTTGCATCATGATGTAATGTTTCTGGTTTGGTGCTGCTTATTAATGATACCACACAGTTAACTTAAACATAAGGATTAGGGCTGACGTTTAGAGAGCAGCTTCCATCTTTAGTTTTGTGCTCACGTCTGCCCTTACTTACACACCAAACCAGTTTCCGGTTTATATTTTCAGTGTTTCATTTGGTCCTGTCCACGACGAATAAACCCAAGGAAAATTTGGATAAAGTAAGCAGTGATTAACAACGGTTATTAGTTTAACTCAATCATGATTTTTCGAATTCGGCAAATCAAAATTCAGAGATGGTAAAATTATTACATTTAGCGAATTGCTCGTTTGTATCAACAGGAATAAATTACACACAATTTGTTGTTGTTGGCCTGCGTCGGCCGATGCCGACTTTGAATGTACATCACGAGTGCACAATGATGCTTCCAAACTTTTCATTTCCAGAGCGGGTCGGGGGATAAGCTTCCAGTTCCATAAACTCTCCAACGACAAGCGTCCCATATATCCTCTGGCAATCAAGTCCAACGGATATTTCATTCGTGTGATCCTGTGCTGCGCGATCAAACTGATTCTACCGACGGGTGAAGTGGTGAAGTCGAGTAAATGGAACATTAAAACCAGTTTTTGGAAGTTGGAGCTTGTTAGATCATGTAATCAGATCATATAGGAAAGAAAACTAGTATTTCATACCTCCATTCCTTGTTGCTATATACAATTATGGAAAAAGCTTCAGGATTCAACCTCGAGGAAAAATCCGCGGGCGGAGTCACGTTAGTCAGTTTGAACTGCCTGGCGTATATGTCACAGACTATCAGCGCTCGTATATTGTTGTACGGAAAAATCACTTCAGATCATTTAGTGTCAAATAGCGTTTTCTGACCTAACATCTATTAAGTTTTAACCTATTCCTTGAGGAATACGAATTAATTTAAATCACATCCCGCTTGTGTATTACGCACAGAAACAATACTTTTATGAGAATCAACAAATTACGACAGATACCTAAAACGGGTTGGCAACGGTTGTCACTTCTAGCTGATTTGTTAATGTATTTCGAGTTGACCTGTTCCCATCGAACCTTCGTCATGCCTTGTTCATTGACAGAAGTCGACAAATCGTTCACTGTTTCTCACTGTTGCTGAAGATAATCTGCCATGATTTTTGAAAAGTTTACTAAGCAAGCCTCAATAACTTCTTCCGGATCCTGCGTTTTACCAGAGGGTGGTATTTTTAAATATCTTCCAAAAACTCGTAATTGGCAATGGCTGATCGCATTCACAAATAGGTTAGGAGATGATGGAAGATTACTGGAACCGTAAAACCAGTTTTGCTTCGCAAATATTGAAATCATGAAGTCAGCTTACCTAGGGGAAGGAAAACAATTACCTCAAACCCCCAAAGATTTGTTATTATACCAAGTTATGTTGAAGGCTTACGGACTCAATCTACAATAATATTCAACTAAAGGAATACAGTTAGCAGTTTTGCTATTCAAGATGCAATATCAAGATTAAAGATTCAAGAATTTAATGGTGGCAAAAGGCACTGCGCCACAATTACCATAGCTTAGAAAATATTCGTTTAATGAAATAGAATAATTCATAATCGCATAACATCACATATAGTCCATTTGCATCCTTACCTTGGGTCAATACGCAGGCGCAGTCAGATCGTTATACAACAAATAAGTGTCAAAATTTTAAATTAATCTTTCGACGCTGGGAGCGGTAAGAATAGTTTTGGGGAATCCACTCCAAAGGTAACTAACATTTACAAAACAAAATTGTCGGTGACAGCTAATACGGGATTGTGGACTTTGTAAGTCGCTGTGTGACTGCGTGTAATTAAATAAACAATTTAACAGTTGATTTACAGTGTTCAGTATTTTGTATGCAAGTATAATATCACTTCAAAGATTTGAAATGGGTGGGGAGACTCAGTTGTTGCATTCACCACTCGTGTGTCAGTTTATGGAGACAAATGACGAGTTTTTTGGTAGTAGTATATTCTTTTTGAACCAGGGACTCCGAGCTTGCGACGCAGGGTCGTAATTATGTAGGTTTTTATCACTGTAGGCAAAGTGCCAGGCGGGAAAGTTCTGAAAATCCGTCACAGCATACCCAGAATCCCGAAAGTACGCTTGTAAATGACCTCATAATGTACGCTGTAATTAAGACTATCGCATACCCAGACTCCAAGATGCTTTCCTATTCGGTCCAGCTCAAAATATCCGCCTAAAGTGGTTTGTGTATTAAAAGGGCTTACCAATTTGCTGCACCTTTCATTTTTTTTAATTCGAAGGTTGCTTTTTCCTCACCGACCATTCATTGAAGACATCTTAATCACTTCAGCCTTAAACAGTTAGCAGTAAATATTCGAACTATGACCAGCGTGTTGTAAGATGACATTTTTTGAATTACGAAATCGTCAATATTCTCATTGCCTTAATTTTTGTATATGTTTATCGTCCTCAAACGAATATCCTATGGTGTTGTTCAACTACAAGTATTTTTTTATATCATGCATTCTTGAATCTTGAATCTTGAAATATTTATAAGACTGTGATCAATTCCCGTGCATATAAAACTGGTTCCCATCTTAGGTTGTTCCATTGGCAAGCAATCATTATCTTAAAAAAATATTTACATTTGCGGTTGCAAATAGCTTGGGCCAAATCAGTTTTCCACAGACAGATCTAGAAGATTTGTTAGTGTATCTAGAGCTCAAATGTATGACGCAAAGCATCATCATGGCCATCATCGTTTTCCGTTTCAGACAAGCTATAATTCTTTTAATTTCAAAATAACTCAGCTACCACAACTCAGCACTTAACCGGCGATATTGAAAGTTATCTATTTCAACATCCTAAGATCGCAGCCCTGGGGTCTTACTAGCTACCAGATTTACGTTCCAGTTTCTCACAGATCTTCATGTGAAGATGTCTGACACACACGCATTAAAACATTTACAAATATTGCGGAAATTCTTGTCTTAACTGATTGATCGAGGGTACGACGTGCGTTTTTGCACCTTGATATAAGATATACTGTCCAAACATGAGGTAATCCGCATTATCGCATTTGACTGTTGATGCATTTGACTGATGTAGCTCTAATTCCTACGCAGCGCATCTCGCCCTTTTTGGAAAATTACAAATCGGTGATGATTGACCATCTAAATCCACCACACCGATATATAAACAAACAAACATTTCATGCTAAGCTGTAAATTTCCTTTGCAATTTCACCTTTGTAAATTCAATGATACTGCAATTTTAGGATAAACTTTTAGACAGAGCTTACACTGCTCCTGCTAAATTAGCAAGTGTACAAAACGTTATTGAAAATTTGCAGTTTCGATTGCATAACAGCTCTTTGTTCCATTACCCCAAAATGAAATATGCAAAGTAAAACAAGAATCCCCTCCTTGCGTCATTCGCGATACAAACATTTCAGAAATTATTGGAAGAAATGACAATCAACATTTGCGACATGCTTCAAAAATTGAGAAAAAAATAATATTTTTGTCCTCCTAAAACATTGAAAAATTGACTTCTATGATTTTGAATCAGCTCAAATTGTCGAGATATACATAAATAAAGAAATCCCTCTTAGCCACGTCATATATGGGGTACCATGAAAAACCTTAACAGAACGGTAAATATATTAATCTTAGGATGCTTAACATGGTCACCCTGTAAAACCACAGATTGGTTCGAGCAAACGCTGTTATTTTTGCAGGCGTATCCAGCACATTACCATCATTAAAAACGCGTATGCCGTTGAACACTTTGAACGTTAAAAAAACGATAGCTAACTTGTATCATCAAACATAACCATGCACGTTGTAAATATCGATTAATTAATATTCCAGATTGGTTCTGCACAAAGCAATTTTAAAATGTTTGATTAAAACATATGGATTCAATACAAACTTCGATTAACATTTATTGCTTCATCTTCACAGATCCGCTCAATTTTCAAATTTCCCGCCAAAAATGATATTTCTCGGTTGCATTATATTAACTGGGATACAAAGAATCCGACCTCAATGCATCATCTGGAAATAGCGATGAACCAGCCAAGTGATCACGAAGTGACTCTCCACACACTCATGAAGAGAGTTGGCGACCAAACTTTGGACTTTGTATTGACGATGAAAGAAATAACCGAGCCTTCAGGTAGTCACAAATATGGCATAAATATTTTTATTCTAAATCGCATTCGATCTGGGACAAAGTTAATCGCCCTTATGGAATAGAAGTTGATTTTTCATTATTCGAGTATTGTGTAAGAAAAGCGCAAACCATGGTTCTTGGGCACTGGGCATCTTATAAGAAACATGAACAAAAATAATCATTTGAGACATCGGCATGCACTAATTGTGAGCCCAAAGATTGTTTAAATTTTTTGTGCAGGTAAGGTAAAATTTAGGCAATTTTGGGTTAATCAAAGATATGCAATTTAAAACAGTACTACGTTTGTACTGTTACGCTTCGTTTGGTACAGTGTCTCAAGAGTAAAAATGAACAAAGAACTAGGTCGTGTGGTGTGTGATGGAAATGCATGCAAATGAATATTTGGAACTAGGAACCTGTTTTCACAATTTTATATCATCAGTCAACCCTTTTGTTTTAACCAATCATCAGATTTTATCATGTTTAAATGTCTAATAATTTCGACCCCACAATGCTTGGAGAACACAATTGGAGCACAACATTGAAAATGTTGTTGTCATCACGTAAGTTCATAACTACCCAAACACTATTTGAGGGTGCACGAGTCCGAATGAATTATCGCGTACAACTCGACATCCAATGAGAGAATTAGCGGCGATTCATATACACTAGGATCGGATGCCATTACAAACTGTGCAGACATACACTCTGAATGACATTTCGAAGTTGATCTCACAATTTCATGAACAATTTTGGTCTGGTGATTTTGTGATAATGGATAACTTGAACGCGTGGATGTAAGTTTTAAAGATTGATCGGTATTAAGAAACGGATTCCTGGTGGAACTGCAGCTTGATGCAGCATATAATCGAGCTCACACAAATTCATTCTCATCAGCATCACCTGATGCTGGATAGCATTTCTACCCTAAACAAACAGATACGTTGAAATTAAAATTTGTAATCAGGGATCATTGGTAATGGTTTATCTGATAGCCATGGGTGTTCTGTGGATGCATAAACATGACAGAAATTTGCTAAGAAGAAAACGTTTATGAAAAGCTCGCACGAACGTCCCGAAATATTTTCGTAGTTTATAAGCAGGTAAGAAATATTTCCACTGCAGAAATAAAAATCCGTAATTGTCTTGTCTATAGCAAAAGAATGCAAAACATGGACAAAGCGCCATTTCACTTTAATATTGGAGGCTACCGCATTGTGACCAACCAGGCTATTGTAGTTGCTGTTGGTCTCCTTCGGTCGATGTCGATAATGGTATTATTAGGTGTTTCTTGATCATAAACATTCATAACATTACAAATTTTCTACTTTAAGGGATAGTATTTCAACTTTCATTGAAGCGTGTATAATTTAGAACATTGTAGTCAAAAGTAAGAGACACTTTTTTGTTTTTTCAGAAAGTTACTTTGGCCCTCTTGCTATTGTAAGCGGAGCGATACGTAAGTCGTATATGGCAACAACCATATAAATGTAGACGACATGCTCAACTGATTAATGTATCACATACGATATGCATCTCACCCGTCTAAGCAGAACATGCCTGGAATTGCTAATACACTGAAATATCGGAAAGCAGAATGAAAAGTTGTTGAGCATTAAGCATAACTTAAAATGCATATGAGAAGTAATGTTTGAGATTAAATTGTTAAATGCTCACAGTCGGGTCATTCCATGGGAAGTTGCACTGAAAATCATAATCATAGGAATACGAAAATGCTTTCGTTTTTATAATTAATATTTGTATTAGATCGAAATATGGATAAAACAGATTATACTAAGACAGATATTGATATGTTAAAACCAACAACTCGAATAAAACAAGACCATATGTCTCAGTTTAACTTTTTAACTTGAGTTTCGTCCAATGACATTGGATTTTATTTTTCTTGGAACGCATTTAAAGTCTGTTTTATACTATATGTGTAATCCCACGGATCATTTTTAAATGTATATAAGATAACGTCAGCTTAATGGTTTGAATTCCATTGAAAAGTAGCAGAAATTGTGAGGTTAACATCAAACTGTACGCTATCGGTGAAACAAAACAGCTAATTTTGCATTCATCTGTCTCGTGTAGAAGTTAATGTACCATTTCAGTTGAAAACAAACGCATTCGGCGCCTGAAAAACTACATTTTTCTGTTAACATTTAGCATTTTTATTGCACATGTTCACAGTGTTACTTTCATTTTGTCAAAAGTCTGCATTAGAAGTTAGGCTAAATAATCAGGCATATGTTGGATGCGTAAAAATTCATCAGTAATTAACGTGAATTTATCGGTCCAGGTTGTTGGCCTACTTTGATCGATGTCGACCCTGGATGCACAATCGCGGAAATTTTCATGCTGCACAGATTTTCAAATGACTAAACAATCCGATTCGGGAGGGAAAATCTCCCCAGCAACGCAAGAAGCGATAGACAGTACTCGCTTGTTCGGCATCAGTTGCACGCCGGCGGCGCGATATGCCTTCAGTAGCCAAGACCTATATCTGCTACTCCTCAACTTGCAGACGACGATTTACACAATGTTTCCAAAGTAAGCGGTCAAGAGCAAGTTATTCCTAACTCGTAAGGTCAATGTCAATGCAACTCACCATAGAGCAGACCTTCCAGAATACGACCATTATATTCTGTATATATGACCAAGCCACCGTAAGCCGCGCTGTCGTATTAGGCTGAACATACTCTTTTAAAAGCAATTCGGGATTAATCACTTTTTCATCCACGATATGTTAACGATATGACGGATGCCCCGTAAATGGAAAGCTTTCGGTTTTAGTTCGTGTCTTGCGTCGATGGTCCAGGTTTTATTTCCGTACAGCAAAGAATTTAGTACGCACGTACACTATCATCTTCGTCTTTACAGTCAACTGGCAGTTGCCCTAGAAACGAGAGTTCAACCAAGACAAAATGGCAGTTGCTTTACCAATCCGCTTATCAATCTCGGTATTTAGTGAAAGATCATCGGCAATGGTTGAACTAAGATATCTGAAATGATGTACTGGTTCAAGCTGACAGCATGCTATAGTAATGAATGGAGGAGTTACAATCCATTGACCAAGGTCTTGGGTCTTGCTCATGCTGATTTATAGCCCAACGTCTTTGTATGGCGACGAAAAACAGGTTATTGGCGAATAGAGATGTTCTTGGGAGTGAGCAATAATGGCTGCATCGTCGACAAACAGAAGGTCACGGATTAAAATATCCCATGTCTTGGTTTATGCTCTCACTCGGTTCAGGTTAAAAATCACATCACACTGCGTACGTAGGTAAATACCTTCAGTTCTAGTCTTAAAAAGACTCAGCATCCGATCATAGAAAATGTCGAAAATCATCGGAGCAAGAACATAACGATTTTGAGCAGTATTGGGGACAACCTGTCAGATCGAGCATTTTGAAAAGACACTCCCTGCAGGCGTACACGAAAGCCTCCGTAAAATTAAATAAACAGTGTATAATGGCGAACGCTGTTCCGACTCTTTTCGTGACGTTGTCTCAGGGAAAAGATCATATCAACGGTTGATCTTCACTTGCGGAAGCCCCATTACGATTCACTGTAAACTCCATCAGCCAAAATTTGTAACCGGATCTATAAGACTTTAGAAAACAATTTGCCTGAAAATTTCAGAAGGAGATTCCTCTATGATTGTTTCAGTCGCCTTTATCACCATTATTCTTAAATAGCATGATGATCTTCGCCCCTCGCATCTCTTGTGGGACACACCCCTCCTGCCAGCACTGAAAAAGCACATGGTGAAAAAGCTGTAATAATGCTGTTCTACAGCATTTGATGAGTTTAGGTGGAATTCCGTCGTCAGAGGTGCCTTTCCCATTCGCTAAGCGGTAGATTTCCCTATTGAGCTCATCAAGAGTAGGGGGAGTATCTAGATGTTCAAGGGTTGTCAACCGTTTAACATTTGCAAGCACATGATGTAAAACCGTACTCTCCCTAGAGTAGATAAAGGAAAAGTGCTCTACCCATATCTATATCTGCCGAGTTTTGTCGACAATCGGGTTACCAGATACAGACTTAATGGTAGCCGTTTTAAGTATCGTAGGGACCAATGGCTTTCTTGATCCCATCATGCATACCGTGAAAACTTTCTAGTATTCGCAGCTTTTCGGATACTGAGGCTACTTTCAGTCCAATACTCATTTACACATCGCCTTGCAGTCTGTTGGACCTTATTTCTAGCTGCTCTTAGAAGTCGAAGGTTACATCTGTTGGCATACCTTTGAACTTCGAGAATGTTGACCCTCTCTCATTCAACACAGCTGTCATCTCAGAAGATATAGCTTTGAACCAGTCGCTCGTTCGAGCTTTTTTTGGACCTTAATTTGAAAGTGAGACTTGACATATGCAGCTTTTTAGCGATTTTTTTCTGAAGCCGATTTGATTGGAGTTGTTTTGTATAACTTCGTTGTGGATGCTTTTGCAAATCGCACAGCTAGGTTAGCACATGCGAGTGATGTTCAACCTTGGCTTATCAGACAATTTGGCGCGGTGAAATCTAGTCTGGGTAAACTTCCATTTTTGCACAAACCAGTGAATGATCGGTGTCACAGTCTGCGCTTTTATTTGATCTGGTGAGGTATATGCTTCCTGTATTAATGCGCCTAACAAGAATAAGATAAGGCTGATGACAATTCTTACAGCAAGGATGTTCCGAAGAGACTTTATTCAATGGTTTTGTTTGAAAGAAAGTGTTACTGACACAAAGACTGAACTATGTGCACAGTTCTAAAAGGGTTTGTTCATTTTCATTGGCTATATCTACACAAAACTTTATAAGACAGTTTACCAAGACTCGTAATCTGCACCAACTCTAGCATTGTAATCACCCAAAGTCACTGCACATTTTTGGTGGCACTTTTTTTAGCACTGTTGTTTGGCTATGATAAAAAGCGTCTTTATCAGATGGCGTTTCAGAAAGCTTCGGTGCATTAAATTTGATTGACACAATGGTACCAGTAATGCACTTCATATTTAGAGTACAAATCCGTTCGCTCCCGCTGTTGCTTGGTTCTGCTGCTATTAGTTGACAGTTTTACACGGCAAACCCAACTCCATTCACTCGACTCTCATCAGAGCCCCTTCCTATTCGAAAATGTGCAATTTCTTTCTGTTAGCATATCAGTGTTTGCTAGCCTCGTCTCTTGGAGGGCAGTCAAGCTGACCTACAGTCATTTTAGCTCATTGTTAATTACAGCTGATTTTCCTACGTCTCTGATATTTGTCATGAAATCCTGGGAGCATGGTTCCCAGTTTCACACCTGACCTCTGTTTGTTAATAATTCGGTTAGCTGGTTCGGAAAAATATAGTCTGCATATCGGATGATTCCTAATCGAGATGCAACCAATGTAGATAGCAGACGGTGGTGAGACGCGGCACCTTAATGTCTGGGGCTGCCTAACTGTGGCGGTCGGTAGCCGTCCATTGAGGCCTGAAAATCTCCCCCCAGTCTAGCCATATCTGCTTCTTCCCGTGTTATGATCCATAGAAGCGGAATGGAGTGTATACTCCATTGGTGCGTTGAAATGCATGCACGGGCAGTTAAATATGGAGAACAGGCTGTTGGTCATGCAACAAGTGCTTGCTCTCCAAGATATCACTGGGACCAAAGGAACAACAAGGCTGACATATTTAGACAACGATACCGTCAAAGGAGTTGGCAGGACGAAGTTGAATGCAGCTTTGGACTGCTTAACTACAGTCCGGCTCCAGAATTTTCCTCGAGGTTGACTCCTGAAGCTTTTTCTATGATTGGATGAAGCTACAATGTAGTGGAGTTTTGAGATAAAGGTTTCTCACATTATGTAGAGAGCATTCATAGACTTACGAACTCCACCTGCCCGAAGCAAACTGTTTTTGAGGCGCTAGTCAACGCCATTCACCCCATTTCCTGTCGGTAGTAGTAGTTCCGCGAGGTCACACAGGATCACGCGTGCAGCCCAAGAACTGGACCTGTAATAACTAATTTAATTCTCTAACGAGTGTCCGAGTTGGTTGATGTGGTCATTCTATTATATCGCTAGGCCGAAATTATTTCGTGGTTAACAAACAATTGCAGCCTAACTAACGGACAAATTCAGCGGTAACAATCCCTGCGAAACGGTTTACAACGATATGTAAAGCTCATGCGGCCATCGACTAATCTTTAGTAGCTGTGTATGCTCCACTCCAAATCATCTTCAAGCCGATGCTTTCAATATGTATTCAAAGCGACTTGACCACGTTGTAATATTTTTAGCTTTGATTTCGTATATATTCTGACTTTGATAATATTAAAATACTGAAAATCAAAGTGCTCATGGCTATTATCAAATTAGTGTCAAAATAATTATCTGGACAATGCAAAATGCCATTTTGTATACCTGAGTTTATTTACTGCTCAACTTTTAACTCAGATTTACTCGTTGACCTATTGGACGATTATGATTCAACGATTCCGAAGGAAGAAATGATGGAAATTGCTGATGATAGAATCGATTCCGCCAACATTGATTACGAAGATGCAAAGAGAAAAGCAAGGACATTAAGAGCGGATGACATTTGTGAGAAGGTTCGTTTCTTAATGTGTAAACATTCTGTTATAATCATTTATTTGGGACAAGCAGTGCCAGGTGGGCTCTGTGTTACTGACAGTCACTAAATACGGCTTACTTTAAAAGAGTTAAAGCGACACCGATGCATGAACCATGATACGTATATGACGTTCGAAAATCAGAACAGAAGCATACGACCGGTTTCTTGGTTTCTGCCACTTATCAGGTATGCGTATACCTGACCTGCGATTCGAAAGCCATTCAGGCCGTTGTGCTAAACCCAATTTTTTTTATCGTCGAGGATAAATCCTCCTTAACAAATGGAAATTTAGCTTTCCTGTGGGTACTAAGCTAAGTACCATAATCGGTGCAATGCAACACAGGTGACTGGAATATTTTGACAATATCCATTGACAGCACACGTGCAAGTCAGTTACCGTTTATAAGCCAGTGTTTACTTCCAATGGACAAATAGAGGGTACAGTTTAGAATCTGATATCATAAGGACAACGTGCCGTGCATTCGCATTATTTTGAGCTTCTGATTATCAGGATATACTGTTCTTAAACTTACACTTACGTGGATATATTGTACGTTGTTGGAATCCTCGCGAAGTCATCTTTCTGGATATACCACTCTCGTAGCTGTATTCGATAATACGAGCAAATTGGGATTTATCGTGATTTTTCCATATTGGATCTACGCGTGCAACTCTGTTAATACTCCTCAAGTACTCGAAGGGATTAACGTCATCGGAAAGATCTTATTCTTCGCCGTCGACTGGTCATAATTTCAACATCGTGCGATCAACTAACGAAGAGTATCACCGGATTAAATTCTGATTTTGCGCTTTTTCGTGAACACTGAATTTTTTTCGCGCACACTATATTCATCGATCGCTCGATGCTTGTGCACAAACCACTGAACAGTGCTGCTCATAACCCTGACCGGATGACTCCGAAACGAAAACAAGGCGCACCGGGCTGCATGTGTGCGGTTTGCCGAAAGTCGGTAAGTTTGTTTGTCGAAAGTTCATGCTAAATGCGACAAATCGCTGACCTCGGATTTAATATCGATTAGTAATGGAGATAATTGCCCTGGTGTTTGCCAAATCAAACCGTCTGCCTCGGCGACGAAAACCCCTGAATATGATATTGAGGCGCGTACAAATGGAATGGAATCCTGTATACAAAAACTAAATGAACTGATAATAAACGTCATAAAGACACCGTCGTTACCCGACTTAGAGGTTACTGCCGAAGAGCCGGTAGATAATCCATCATACTCGAGCAGGCCAACATTTGCCCAGATAACCGCGCAGATGGTGACTAAAACGGGGAGGCGTTCGTTGGGATCAGTGACTCCTCGACTTAACGGAAACGAAAAAGGACTCAAAAAACCACTGCTACTAAAATGACTGACTCACATTATAAAACAAAATCCGCGGGTGTAAACCTTAGCGTTATATGTACAAACGTGACCGAGTCGCAGGAAACGCTGTTTGAAGCTAAGCAAAAACATGACTTAGCTGAGTGGTATAAACTCTGCAGTCAGATGAGCATGGCCGCAGTTACTCCTTCATCAATAGTTCGATTAAACCGCCACCTGAATTCTCCTCACAAGGATGATCCTCACCTTTTAAGAATAACGCTGCAATCTGCGGAGGACGTGGAAAACGTACTCTTAAATGCTTACATTCTTAGAGGTGTTCCAGAGACTACATGTCGTATTCATGCAGACTTACCATGTTGGGAGCGAAAGTCGTCGCAGAAATCTCGTGGAGAATGTAATCCGAGAAGTATTGTAATTCTAGGTGTTCCGGAAGATGCTGCTGACGTACCTTCTCAAGAAAAGTCTGAGCACGAACACAAACAATGGAAATATCTAGCCGAAACAATTGGTATCAAAAATGCAATACTTGTGGATGCTTTTAGGATACCGCGGTATAACAACTATAAAGGGCAAGGTCCTAGCCTTTTAAAGCTAACCTCCTTCACAACCGAAATTACGGATACTATCAAATGTGAATGGAAAGCTAATAGAAAAAACTTACCACAAAACGTCATGTTTAGCGCGTTCAGGGTAATAGCCGAAAGCAAGCAAACGGAGAGCACCAACCCACAAACGCCTAGTGATGAGGTTCAACCTGAATGTCAAGCGATAGCTCCAAAAAACTTGAGTATTCCGGCTCTAACCGAGTCGGCCATCTGATAACTTTTCATGATTTGAACACCACGAACTTTATAAGATGTTTATATATAAATGCACAAAGCCTTCGAAGAAATTAGCTGAGCTAACCGAGATATGTTCGCGTTACTCACCTGACATTATCGCCGTTACAGAAACATGGTATTCTTCCCAATTGATTGAATCGGATATATCAATTCCAAATATGAATTGGATAAAGAACGATCGAGAGAGAAGCGGTGGTGGTGTTCCTCTTTATTACCATAATAGACTCCAGTGACGTCCAATTGACAAGACAGAATTCACGCTCGAGGATACAATTTGGTGCACTTTGACACTGATGTCTGGTGAAGTCTGCATTAATTGTGTGGTCTACCCGTCCCCTTAATCCACGGAATCGTACAACGAAAGGTTGATCCAAGTGCTTAAGCGCTTGACTCGAACACAACAAGCAACAACACTTATTATGGGTGATTTTAATCTGTCCACCCTTTATCTCAGGGACGATTACTCCCCACAAACACCAGAATACCGATTTAGAGAGGTACTAGATTCGATCCCGTTATACAACCATGTCCACGAATGCACCCGTAGGAGAGGTTCTGACCGGCCCTCTGTCTTGGATTTGGTGTTAACATCGGAGGAACAATCTGTCGAAGCGATCGAATTCCAGTCTCCACTGGGTCTTAGCGACCATTCAGTGCTTGTGTTCGACTATGTTTGCAGTACTCAGCAATCGCTTACTCCGAATGGGGTGGTTCGACGGTTAGATAAATTGGCCCTGAGTAAATCGCTCGTGCAGATTCCGCATTTTCAGACGGATAATATAACCCCAGACTCGCAATGGAACGAACTTGTAGGTTTTCTGAAAATGAAGATAGACGAGAACTCACAGATCGTTCAGAAAAGGTGCGTCGATGAAATTCGTTTTGTTGTCCCCAGCAGAAGAAAAAGTGGATAGCACTGAAGCGAGCAGCGTGGGTGCATCATAAAGCCAACAATACTTCTACTTCTTGGCAACATTTCCGTATTGTACGCAACAAAGTGACTGCGCTTTTTCGAGAGGATAAGGAAGAGCATCAATTGATGCTCCTGTCGAAAATGGAACGCAACCCTAAGTTATTATACAAAATCATGAACGCGAAAGCAAAAGTCAAACCAGGTATTTTTCCCATTCAAAATGGCGAAAAACTCACTGAAACAGCGTTGGAAACCGCAAATGCTCTGACAATTTATTACTCTAATGTGTTCGTACCCAAGGTTTTAGTGGAACGTTCTGAGTATTCAATTCAAACATGAATCGAAACGTTGTGCGATATTGCGATAAATCCAATGATTGTTGCAATTCATTTGCTCAAACTAAAGGTAAGAAAATCCCCAGGAGCGGATGGCATCACACCGGGTGTGCTCAGGTTCTGTCACCGTCAGCTTTGTGAACCGCTCTCCAGCCTGTTTAACTATTCGTTGCTTAAGGGAGTTGTACCGAAAGATTGGAAGTCCGGCGTGATAACACCTATCTTCAAAGGCGGTTGCCGATCTGACGCTGCAAATTATCGTCCCGTCACACTTTTACCTGTTATTGCTAAGCTCATGGAACGTATAGTCTCGGAAAGAATAGTTGCACACTTCGAATCGCATAATTTGTTTTCGCCAGCGCAGCATGGATTTCGATCTCACCGATCTTGTCTCACAAATCTTCTCCTCACGTTAGACGACTGGACAAAGGAGATGGATAAAAGTTCTTGCATCCACGTCTGTTACCTAGACATTTCGAAAGCTTTTGACAGAGTCAATCATCATTTGCTTCTTCAAAAACTGATGCGTTTAGGAATATGTGATCCACTCCTCTCATGGTTGTGCGACTATCTGTCAGATCGCGACGCCCGAGTTAAAGTTAACGGAGCGCTATCCCAAACGTTCAAAACCACCAGTGGAGTCCCACAAGGGTCTGTGCTAGGCCCGCTCCTCTTTCTGTTGTACATAAATGATTTACCCCCCCTCATATCGTCCAAAATGGTCCTGTTCGCGGATGATATGAAAATTTGGACGCCAATAAGTTCTGCAGAGGATTGTGAGAAACTGCAAACGGATTTGGACAGCGTGTCGAATTGGGCGGCCATGAATGACATGTCATTCAAAATACAGAAATGTAAGATGCTCCATCTTGGCAAGAATGTTCCTTGGACATATCGATTGAGAACTGGAAACCTAGCATGGAGCTCGTTTGAAAAAGATCTTGGAGTGTGGAATAGCGGGAAGCTGAAGAGCACAGCGCACTGCCAGAACACATATCGACGGGCAAACAGATTGTTGGGTATCTTTCGAAGAATAGTTGGAAGATTCTCTCTGGTAACGTTACCAATGATATTGAATGTCAACCTTCGCCCAACGATGGAGTATGCGGTAGAGGTCTGGGCTCCTTGGCTGCGAAAGGATATTGCTCTCTTCGATAAAATCTATCATAGAGCAACAAAGTTAGTGATGGGTCTTCGCAATGTTCCGTACACCGAAAGATTACGACGTCTGGGTCTATGCGACTTTACCCAAAGGAGGATACGACGCGATATTATTCTGACTTATAGAATTGTGTCTACCGAAGGACATCCACTAAAACACTTGCTTGATGTGCGTGATGGGAAATTGACACGTGGACATACCTTATCCCTTTACGTTCCAAGTTCCCGTATTGATTGTCGGCGCCATTTTTTCGCCATACGTGCTATATTTCTTTGGAATTCCCTACCCCAACATGTGGTGGACTCTCTTTGCCTGGCAGCGTTTAAAGTGAAATTGGACTTACATATGCAAAAGCATAACATTCGTGAGCCTTACATTTGATATTCTCTATTGCTTTTATACTATTGTATTTTTCATGTTTTATTAATACCGTAATCCTGTGGTGTTGTAAAGTAATAACTTTTTTAACCATAAATCTTTGAATTTGAATTTGAATTTGAATCAATTGTAACAGACTTATTGCCGAAAGAATGATTTCAAGTTACTAGGTTATGGTACAACAATACTCAATAATTGCCGAGCTGTTTAAAGATAAAAACAAATTATATACCACGCGTCTGTAAGTTGTCATCTAAAAATAAGATTCCAAAAGCGTTATAAAATATTCATGAATCCAAATATGTTAGGCTACACAGTTTAGTTATCCAATCTTTCGCTGTACTTTTAGCTTAAAGCTGCAATGAATGACATTTATGAATCCTGTGAATTGATGGAAAGTACCACATACTGGGTTACATTGAAGCTCGTAGTTAAGGTGCCTGATCCTAATTGGAAAACTCCCAACATGATTTATCGTCGTATCAAAGAGAAAAAAATCAAGGAAGTCGGCAATGTTCGCTGGCAAAGTTCAAGAAAATATCCGGTAATTCATTTATTTAAAAATTGATTGAAATTATGACCTTATAATGAAATCAGTATCGAATGGGCAAAACACCAACTTCGGTTAATGTTGACCATATGGATAATTGGATTATAAAATTACGTCATCGATTTATTTTCAAATTTAATTACATTTATATATTCAAATCTCGTTACCTTGCCACCTTGCTACTATATCACTTTTGCTCGGTCCCAGCAGGCAGCATATTAACGAGATTTGACTTTGATATGATGAAACAAACGTCGTTAAATTGTTATGTTAGAGCCGGGTGATGTAGCAGAGACAGTCGTTGCGTTCTATCCATCGATGCGTTGTTCTTAACCGGACAATCAGGAAAACAGAACAAGACCGGAATGGAACGTTGAGCGGTAGTCCAAGTGCCCAGAAAGTGCAATTAGCCGTGGGTACGGTATGTATTTATATAACAACGATAGGGTGAACGTGTGAGGGTACAGAATAATCGAAAGTGCATAGTGAAGCTGATGGAAGTTGATTGTCATGGGCAAGTCAAACCATTTGAATGTACTGAGTATGGGTGTTTGTTTCAGAGGTACGACATGACTCACCCAACAGACTGTATCATTATATAAATAATATTATTAATAATAATAATCCGAAAAGCTCATTTGCGTGCATTTCCATCACACACACAACGACCGGTTTCGTTTGTTTGCACTCATTAGGTGGGGACAGTATGATCAGGATCCACTTGCCTTGAAACAGTGGCGAAAGGTAAACAAGTTGAGCTTGTAAGGCACTGTTTGATTGCGTTTACGTAAGAAAGTTGTTCAATCACATTTGCTCATGCGTATGTAGATGAGGTTAAGTCCATGAACATGAACAAACATCCTCCTTTGCATGCGTGGGTGTGTGTTGGAGATGCATGCGGTTGTGAATGTTTGTTATTGATCATGGTTTCGATACCAAGTACTAGTGTATCTATGAGTGGCTTATAAGCTCAAATTGTTTTCCATCCCTCTACTGTTTCAAAGCCCGCTAGGACATGGCAAGACATGCAGGCATTATTCGATGCCTTATTGATTATTTGATGAAACTTGATAAAACTTTATTATATGAATCTGAAACATTTTATTCCATAGCATTTTCTCTTGTTGACTAAAAATATATATCCATAAAAGACCAAAGGTTTCTGGGTAAATCGCAGTAGAAGAACATGATTTCTAACAGAATTGACGGTATTGAGCAATAATTATATTGACCGATATTTTCTCACATAAAATGTGATTGCGTTAAAGAATTACTATTTATGTAAAATCACATCTCGGGTTGGCTGCTGTTAAAGTGTGTTATATATAATACTTTGAATATATTTTAGGAAATCATTATAAAAATACCGTACTGAATTTAGAGGAAATGAAAATTCGACTATATATAAGATACAAACTCTGCTCACGAAAAATAAGAAGAAAACACTTTAAAAATAATGCAACAGTCTAAATCATTTAAATTCTTTCGCATACTATCATCATTTATACAGATAATATGATTTCTTGAATACATCTCTTAAACTTCAGAAATCTGGTCAATTGGAACTCATATAACAAGTGTTCGCCTGCCGAAAGAAAATGTCGAGGTCATTTTTTCATTTGCACAAGAAAAACGATTTTGGTTTCAACTGCTATGAGAAGTTTTATAGCTGAATTTTATTATTTACACACAAAGCAAGTAAATGAGATGAGCTCGGCAGATGAAGTCAAATTGGATATTATTAGCAAAGAAACAAGAATTGAACTCTGAAGATAAAATTAGCTCAATTTAACGCGTGGCATAAATTTCAAACACACGATCTCCTAATCCAAGCGATCGAACGAGCATTACCTAGAGAGTGCAAATAACAATGGTCACACATATATATAGCAAGAGATCTTAAGAGAATACAGCCTAAAGATGGCTTTTTGGCTTCAGTACATGTCATGCTGATGATCTTATTGAGTTTGCTGACGTGTCTGTTCAATTTAACAATAAGAAATTGTTTGAGAATTCACTTATCAACAGAAAATCGCTTACCTATTTAAACGTTTAACAACGCATGAGCATTTAACTTTTAAACCTGCAAGTCGTTTTCAACAGTTTATTTAGTATCGACACTAGAAAATTTTATGATCGATGCAATATACTAAGGACTGTTCGTCAATTCATCGATTTAAATTTCTTCTAACGCTATTTGATTTTTTGTTAGAAGGCTAAACAGATTTAACCGCACGTAATGTTGAACGACAAGACAATAATATCCGACCTCTCAGAAAATCAGAGAAAAACGATAAAGATACACGAAAAAATAACTAATACGAGAAACATCAGAGACCCAGGAAATTTACAGAGGATCTTCAAGATTAGCCAACGGGAGTCAAAATTCAAGAATTTATGGTATAAAATAGTTCGTAGCTGTACAACCCCAAAGGATATTAGTATAAGAATATATATATATATATATATATATATATATATATATATATATATTTGCAACATTTAACACTTTCTGAAGTTGAATGGAAACTTGTTTCGCTCTGACCAGCTGTTCGATATATCCGAATCGCTTTGTAAGCGCAAACAGTCCACACTTGACGTGATTCACATCCAATGTGTAGCATCATTTTCGGAAGGTTGTTGATTTAGACCAAAAAGAGAATCGTCGTCACGTTCAATAGTTCCTCGAAGCGTGGTATTCGACACCACAATCAATCAATGAACACATTCAAGTGGATGGGATCTACGGATCAATGAGATCACGCCAACGAGGACATGCAAGTATTCTAGCCAATTACAGTAGATGAAGTCGAAACGCAGTAGATAAATTTGAATGATGCCCACCTCCCAGTTGCTTCGAAAGAAGTTTCGCTGATGATGTCATCTAGTTTGATGATCAAACGTCCGCAATCAACCATACCAGCTCGAAGAACAACTATGAACCAATGGAACCCGTCTGCGAGGCAGTGTATCCAAATTAAGATGAACCAATCGATCCTTATATGGTAGATTGCGGAGACAGCAAAGCATTTTAGTTGCAGCTTGATGTAATTTTGTAGCCATGGTGTCCAAGCTTTCACTGAGTAATCCATAAATGGGTTTATAAACGTATTTATGAGCATGGGGAACATTTCAAGGGAAAATGTCCGAAAATACGCTGAAGCATACTTATCATGTGGCTTGGTAGGTTGTAAACCGCTTCACATTGCATGCTATTCTTGAGAATTCCACTAATCCATACGCCTAGGTTCTTTTCTGTCGTGGTCTATTCCACTTTTTGCAACCGAATGTTTTATGACAATAAAAAAATATTTACCTATTTGCAACATTTAACACTTTCTGAAGTTGAATGGAAACTTGTTTCGCTCTGACCAGCTGTTCGATATATCCGAATCGCTTTGTAAGCGCAAACAGTCCACACTTGACGTGATTCGCGTCCAAAGTGTACCATCATTTTCAGAAGGTTGTTGATGTAGACCAAAAAGAGAATAGGACCAAGTCTCGAACTTTGTGGGACACCGCTAGTGGCTTCGATTTGCCCAGACATCACACCATGGATACGTACAGCTGCCTTGCGACCAAGAAGGTAACTTCTCAGACAGGTAAGTAGGCACTCATTAATACCAACATCCTGCAGCTTGCTCAGGAGTATATAATGGTACACGCGTTCAAACGCCTTTGATATGTCCAAGTAACAAACATGCACGCAACCACCATCATCCCCTGCCTGCGTCCAATCGTCCACGGTCTCCAGTAGGTTAGTCAAGCAAGAATGAGACTTCCAAAATCCATGTTGCTCTCTGGAGAACAAGTTTTGGGCTTCGAGATTACTTACAATTTATTCGAACACAATTCGCTAAATAACTTTTGAGATCACTGTAAGGAGTGTAACAGGGCGGGATTTGCTAGGTCAGAAGATGGGTGTTATGATTCATCTCTTCCAGTCAGCCGGAACGAAATCCTTTCTCAAAGGGTGATTAAATAAATCACAAAGTGTTTCGCACTATTGATTGCCGCATAACTTTAGGATTGCAGGTGTGTTTCTGTCAGCTCCCGGGGACATGTTGATATTCAACCTGCGTAGGTTTCGCTGCACTATTTCAGATTTGATGCATATATCGCATATAGTCTCCGGTACAATTGGTACGGACAATTCCGATGATTGTAATGCATCCTTGGGGGGGAACTCGTGAATAAAAACTGGTGAGAGCGTTTGCGGTTTCCAGTACAGAACCAGTTAGTCCGTTATCTGTCATGATCGGAACTACACCGGGATCCAGTTTCGTAGTGTTATTAAGAGTTCGATAAAGCAGTTTGGGATTTCGCTGCATTCTTACTGCCAGCTGAAGCTGGTGAAATTGTTTTTCCTCCCGGATGAGATTTGTGACTTGATTCCGAAATTCGTGAAAATTTTCCCAGGTCGAATCAGTTCTGGCGACCCTATGAATAGCCCATGCAACATTTCGCTTTGTCAACCAGTTTCAAGTGCGACTGCGGATTCTGAAGTGGGGTTTCTTTTCTATTATGTTTAGGGGCATATTTAGAATTGAAATGTATCATGTTGATAATGTAATCTGTCAGAGTTGTGCAATGCGAGTCCGGATCACTGAAATTTATTTTATGTTCACTGAATGCTATCATTGTTTCTATCAAACTAATGTTATCCACTTTTCTATTTAGTTTTGTTTGCTTCAGCATTCTACTGGTGTTGAGCACGTATTAAAATAATAGAACGACGTGGTCGCTTCGACCCAGCGGAGGTTGATACTGAACTTCTTCAACGGCCGTGGATTCAGAGTTTAAGATTAGGTCTACAACAAATGTCCGTTGCAAAATTCGTCGTCGTGTATATTCGAAAACACGATTATACAAGGGGATTTAATCGAACAGTTTGCGAAATTCGTATTCTATTGGTCGGGATTAATAATCTGCTCGGTTATATAGTTGAGTCAGATTGAAGTCTCTCATAATCAGTAATATCGAATTACGTTATTTTCCGGCGTACTGCATTGCTTTCAAAAGTGTTTCGTTATGCACATCCGACGATGATGGTGAACGATAAACTACACAAAATATGCAAGTGTCGCCTGATTCCAGCTCCAAGTTACACCATATACTGTATTCCACATCTAGATCAGTGTCTGTAACTACCGTACTGTATAAACGTCTGTGGTGTTAAACAGCTACTCCACCACATGTTCTTAAGCGAACTCTCCGTAGCATGGTCATGTTTGGAATAGAGAGCTCGCAATCGCTGTCGTGAGGTTGGAACCATGTCTCAGTTATTTTTATGACATCGGGTGAGTGCTGATTACAAAGATCCTTCATTTCAGCTAGTTTTTTACGAGGCATTGTGCATTTATTAGTAGGCAATTGATCGTGGTTTCGTATAAAGTGATTGAGCTGAAAGCTCGTCAATTTTTCCGAGCCTTCGAGAGTTGGACAATTGTCGTTTTTTGGGATTGTCGCAGTAATAATAAACCGAGTCTTGTCTGGTTGTAGAAGCAGTGGTTACTTAAGCGGTTTCGGTGTAGAATGTTTGGGGTCACTCATTCTGACATCCTTCGGGAGATTCCTATTATGTGCTTTCCAGTTGGCCCCAATTGATTCCATCATACCTCTCGTTGAAAATTTGATTTTTAGAGGTTTTGGCCTGGTGATCGAGGTATTCTAAACGTGTCCACCACGATTGGTTCGTGGGTTTCGATGCTGTTGGCAACCTAGAGCCACTGTTTATAATCGTGGTGCTGTATTTCACTGCCCGAATCAGTTTTAATGTGTTCGGTAACACCAAGAAGAACCACACCTCGTTGGTCAGATTTATTCCCATTGTGTAAATTACCTTTTCACTTTCACCACGGAATATCAGCATGTATGCGACATTTAGTCTGTGAACATGTACGGAGTAAGTAGGAGTTAAGAAGAACGTCTTCCATCTGTTTTTGGCTTTTGAGAGTTATTCTCGGTGAACACGGTTCGTCAAGATGAAGAGAATTGGGGTGCCGAATTAGGCGGGTTATTGAATCCGGCAGTATCGAGCTCATATCCATCATTGAACACAGCTGGTACCATTGGTTAATGTCGTGATTTCATCTACTTGAGAAATGTGTCCCGGATGCCTCTGGCACATTGGTGCAGATTACACTGAGATTCATCAAATATGTTTTTATTTCAGTATTAGTTATGGAGGTAGAGGAATTCTGCTGATGGAGTAGACGCACCTTCGACATTTTAGGGCGACTAACATCTGAGTCGCAGTTAGCGTTTGCATCACTAAACTCTTCAGCCTCTCGCAAATTCTCTTTAAGTAACGGCGCATCTTGTGGTGGTACGGGATGAAGCGTTGGGTTTAGGTTGGTTCAATTTTTATCGAGTTCTTGTGGCAATTACTATCGAATTCAATGTTTCCTCGAATTTTTAAGAATAATTCTCTAATTATTTGATTCGATCTTCTAGGTTTCCGATTGTGATACATTGGTCTCACCTCTGTTTAACGGCTTTGTTCTACAGACGCTGCACACATAACAGTCACCTGGAATTTCAGCATTATTAATAAAGACTACTGCCTTTTTGGTCAGAAATTTATCGCAATCAGTGTGAATCATAGTAGAGCACATATAACACATGGCTTCTTTTGATTTCACACTTACCCCCTTCTTGCAAATGTTAAACAAATCACGCGTAAATGAAGTTAAACTTGCATGCCACTGTTATATAAGGTTCGTACAGCGAACAACGATGTTCAAACACAGAATCACAGTGATTCTTGGTCAAGCACTCTAGGCGCTTATGAATAACCAAAGTAATGTGATGTTCACAGTTTAGGTCAAGGTCGTCTGATCGCTATATATGGGTTGTGATAGCTTCCACTGAAACACCTAGGCGTGTATCGAACGATTAAAGGTTTATGAGATGAAATTCGGGAGGTTCGCGTGAGAACGTATCGCAATGTATTTAATGCACGTTACCGAGTAAAACAGTCGTGGTGACCGTAGATTTGATTTCACACAAAGGAAACACGGTTTGGTAAATTCAGCAGAAGATGTTCCGAATGACAGCGGTTCCGAGCAAATCAAAACAGCGATAACAAAAGTTGCACGCGCATAAAATTCCCACGTAGATGTGGAAAAAAGGAACTTCCGAAATAATAATCACAAAACGCCGAAAAAGTATTGAATCCAATAGATTTCTTCAAGCGAAATCGAATGGTGTAAGAATGATCCAGATAGAATCAGCTAGGGACGAGTAATGTTCAAAAGTATCAGAGCAAAAAATTATGCGTCCGCCCGTTAACGCTCAAACAGGCAAAAATAACTTCACTATCCTCCGCAATTTTTTTTCAGATTCAAGTTCCACCATGGTTT